>VYXB01000991.1:354275-443751 GCA_013397135.1 Pachyramphus minor
CGCGCGCCCCCGCGAGCGCGCCGGGGAGAGCCGCGCCGCGGGTGCGCGCCTGCCGGGGGAAGCAGCCTATGGGAGCGCGAGCCGGGCCCCGGTGCTGCGGGAGCGTTCCCGTCACGGAGCGCCGGAGCGCGCATGCGCGCCCTGGAGCTGCCACGGCCGCTCCTCCAGCCCTCCCCGCCGCCTCCTCCCGCGAACCTTTCATCCCGCGAGCGGCCGAGCTGGACGGCGGCGGCGTCCCTCCATCCCTGTACCGAGCTTTCCCTGCCGGGCGCAGGGCTGCAGGGCGGCGGCGGGAGTCCGTGGGAGGGGGGAGCGGGAGCAGGAGCGGCCCCATTCAGGCCGGCGATGGGTGCGAGTGAGTCGGGAGCAGCGCCCGGCTGAACCGCCGCCGCGGTCCTTCCTCCTGCGGGGGAGCGCGGAGGGGATGGGGCGCTGGGAGGGTCGTTCGGGGCTCCCCTGATCTGGCGTTTGGGCCCTCCGGGGAGACGTCCCTCCCCCGGGACCGCGTTATTCCCGGTAGCGGTGCCGTGCCGGCGGGCAGGGCCGGCCGCAGCCGCCTGATCTCGGCGACGCCGCCCGGAGCCCCTGGCAGCGCTGCTGCCGCAACAGGCTGGTCCCCGCCCGCAGCGCCGGTGCATCGTGCCCGGGGAACGGGCTCAGTATGGCTCGCTGTTCTTAATCTGAAGATCCCTAGGGACGACAGAAATCTCGCAAAAAATTGTATTGTGATAGTAAAAGGAGTGCTCTCTGTTTGCTGGGTGACAGCAGGACTTGGGAGAGGCCCGGTCTAAGCACCCCGGACTGACTGCTACTTGAACACATACAACTAGTTTTGCTTCTGTGGCTTACCAAAACCCTTCCTGAAAGAGCACATAAAGAGGTAAATTCGGGTAGATGCAGAATTTCAAGGCATTTCCTAAACATTCACATGGGAAAGCTATATACATTTCCAAAGTTTGTAATGGGAATGTATCAGCGTGCTTGGGAGATAAAAGGGCAGAGATGGGAAGGCAGCACGTGCAGTGAGAATTGCAGTAAGAGTATGTTTCAGGATACGATGAAAGCCAGAGATGGTAAGGATGGATGTTTTGTAACTAGCACATCCTTCTTGCACCCCTTGCACTTCTAGGCTCAGAAGAGCTGTCCTGAATATTGGTGCTCTGTCATGTATTTGTTCACACTTGTCATCTCTGGTTTGTTCCACAAGCTCACTTGATTTCTGTTTTGTTTTCCCCAGAACTCGTAAACATTCACAAACATGCTTGTAAGGTCTCTGCAAGTGTGTCTTGGTTTTTCTCTTTTGACTTGATATGTTAGGGGTCAGCTGTGTGCTAACATGGAGCTTGGGGCACAACTGCTGCCAGTGTTGTCTGGGGGACAGAAAGAATAATTATAATATTCTATGGCAATACCAACCTTCCAGAGAGATCTGGAAATGCAAAAATAATTAATATGTCTTTTTCCCTAAGGTTTCAATTCCTAACTGACAATACTACAGATTGGTTTAGAAATTGAGATCATAAGCAGATTGCCAATGGTTGTGAAGAACTGGGTTGCAGTTGCTAGCTCCTCTTACTGTGGCAGTTGTTGTATCTGCTAGTAATTATGTTGCCTACAAATTTAGCCAAGGATTTGGATTTCATAAACCCAATTCCAAAAGTCAAAAGCCTTTTAAAAGTCTAGGTATATGCAAAAAAACCAAAACTGTATGCAGGTAAGGGAAGGAAGCCCCCATCCTGGAAACACTCAACATCAGGTTGAATAGGTCTGGTTGAAGATGTCCAGGGGGTTTGGCCCCTTCCAACACAAATCATTCTGTGATTCTAAGCTGCATCAAGATGATCCAGGAGCTAAGGCACAGCTTTCAAAATTATACATTTAACTGCATGTTGCCTTTGCTTGGAAGGGTCTCACCTAAAGAAAGATGCTAAAAGAAAATAAAATCTTTGAGGGAGACATCTGAAAACTGGAGATCTTCTTCTGATGTGTCTTTCCTGTTTAGTGGGAAAATACTGTTTTATAGACGTCTGACTACTAACCCACAAAATATTAAGGTACTTTTAATGCAAATAGTTCTTAGATACAGTTTTTTCAAACTGAAAAAAGTCAGACCAAAATAAATGGTCTATTTCATTAGTACACTTGTGGTGATTTCAATTGTACTTACTATGGTGTGAAATTAAATGCATTTCAAGTGATTGCTTAAGGCAATGAGGAAACTACTGCTGGTTTACTTGCTTTCAAGCCCATGATATTCTGTGCTATAGGCATATTATCTTAAATCAAAAAAAATGACACAGTACTAGACCTAGTATCCACTGGAGATACCAGTGGATGAAATGTGATCAATCTGCACATAACTTGTATGGTTATGTGTTATTTTTATTTGTATTCTAGTTCTAACCATGCTATAGCAGCTACTGCTATCAGCTTCATTTTTATTTTGAGGAATTGTTGACTTGAGCAGTGCTAAGCCATGACATAATGGGAGAAAGAAAATTAAATTACTAGGGAGAAAGATGAAAAGCTACCAAGGGAAATGCTGTTATAGAGCGCTAACTTGTTACAGATGCTGAATGCAGCAGGTATATGCGTTTAAAAGTACATTTCCCGAATCAGACTAAAAGGCCAGCAGCTAATTGTATTTTAACCACAAAAAGCTCATTGTTAGGTATAGAACCCTACTTGTGACCCTCCAACAACTCCTTCATCATGTGACCAAGGGTCAGAGTATTGTTGATGCTCTGAAACCCTTGAGAAGGGAAATTTTCAGTAGAATATGCACACTTTTTCACTACTATGGTTAGGAAATCAATCAAACAATTGAAGGAAATCAAGTAAACAATTCTAAAGTGGAAGATTCTGGTTTTAGCTGTCTAATGTGCATTTTCTAATGCTTAATCTCACAATCTAATGAATTACTTTACCTGATACGCACTCAAAATCTGCTGGAGTCAGCTTATTTTTCTAATTTGGCAAGAAGGTAGTAGCACTTTTATAAAGCAGGTGGAATCTCAGCAGGGCAACTCTAGTTTCTCTTTGCTGAGACATCATGCCACCTGTCTCAGAAGTTTCTCTGAGTAGCAACTTGAGTTAAATGAAATGTAAAGGTAGTTTAAGTTTTCCCTCAAATACATGAACACATGTATTGTGTTCATATACTGGAGTCCACACTTAAAACTCACTGTAAATAAAATTCTACTTTTGTGAATTTTTTCTTTCTCTATGCAATGCTAGCTGTCTCCTGTCCTTCACTATCTCTGAACCCCACAGCCACAAAGCAGTCTTAATGGATACCAATAACTCCCCCAAAAAATACCCGACTTATCCCTTTATATGAAATGTATCTTAATTGTGTATCATCTCAAAAACTTTGGAAGCAAATTCAGATTTTGCTATCATAGTAGTAAAAATAAGCTTGAAGGGAAGAATCCCCAGAGCTGTAAAGCAAGTTAATAAATGGTTCTCAAATTAATTTGGGGTTTTTTATTAAGCATCAGTTTTGGACTATGGTTACCTTAGATTTTCTGAACACTTTTTATTTACTGCAGTATAACTGTACCTTGGAAATGCTTCACTTATAAAGATACCCAATCCTCCAGGTGATGCCAGAGTTAAACCACACACTTATCTGAATCCCTCCATGTGCAGCTTGGTGCTGCAAACTGGCTTTACTTCATGCCAACTATTCTATATTATCTGTTTCAGACCACTGTAAAATGGTAGAACTCAAGTACCACTAAAACTAAATCACAGCAGGAGGGGGTTACAGGCATTTTTCTCTGTGCTGACTACAAAGGACAATGCAGTTTCTAGCATAATTTGTCCAAGCTTTATTTTGTCATATGAAGTAGGAATAAGGCGTGGATAGAAACAGCTCAAGATCCATATATTTAAGAAACAAGTGAAGAAATTACATTTGAAAATATGGAGTTGGAGTGGGAGGGTGTTACGCTCTTGCCCCTCTTAAATGTAGACTGTATATACTGGGGAGGAGGAAAAGCTGGGAAAGAGTACAAACTTCTAAATCAGTTAATTTAACCTCCGTATAGAAGTCAACAAGTTATGAGTACCCAGACACTGTACCAGTCAGGAGTCTGCAGAAATGCAACCATAACATAAGAATTCCAGAAAACATGTCACAAGGGTTAAAGGAAATTCAAGATGCAATCAGCAGGGAGATTACAGAAACTGCCAATGTTAAATAAACCTTTTTTTTTTTAAATGTCTAAGATATTACTAATCATTTAATGTGAAACGAGATTTCTTAAATTCTAAGGAATGTTTTAAAGGTTCCATCAAATGTTTCTTTTCTAGCCTTCAGTGTTTTTCCTGCTTTTTCCAATGACTTAAAATCTGATCTTGTACTTGTTAAGTCTCAGTTTCAGGTAGAATAGAACTGCAAATAATTGGAAAATCCACAAGCTAGTAATGTTATAAGTAACTTTTTAAGACATTTTAAGTAAGACTTACATCTGTGTCCACTAAAGGATATCAAGAAAACCTGTAATTATTTCTCGTTTTCCAGGAAATGCCAGCAGGTACAGCCAGTCACTGTAGGTGCAGTACAAGGTTCCTCTTCCATGGGAAAAAAAAAAAAAGTTCTGAGTAAGTGAGATAATTGCTGTTACAAGATGTAAGATAGCGCTTCAGCATAACATACAGAAGTAGTTGCAGCTGCAGAGAAACTTAACAAACTTTTCTGTCCCATTTATCAAAACATTTTCAGTTTCCAGCTTAAAGAAGGTGAAACCATAACAAATATTGCACAAGGACTGTTTATCTGTAGCCAAAGCATTTGAATAAAGTGTTTATATAAATCAGTGCAAACTTATTTTCTCTTGACACTTCCACGTTTACAGTGTTTCATTTTGAATTCTGGCAGGATTTGATGTGGCATACCAGTTTGTTCCTGTCCACACTGGTTTTATTGCAAGCAAAGGCTTAAAGGTCAGAAGAAACAAAGTACAAACACTATTAAAATGTGCTGGGTGGGTCACGTAATCAAAAAATCACATTGTGGATGTTCATTCAACATCAAAGATGCCTGGAGGTATGTGAAAAATATAGCTGCACAGTGGTATCTCTACTGGGGGAATGAAGCCACAACGGCTTTATACCACAGCAGCAGTCCATGCATCTCAGCAGAACAGAGATGATGCCTTCGTAATATTGGAAAGACAGTAAAGTAAATGCAAAGACAAAAGGATCTTCTCCAAGTTTGTTTTTTTTTAATTGAACCACAAGTAGTACAGCTGTGTAAACATAACTATTTGTCCCTGCATAGAGGTGAAAAACAAATTATCCAAAAATTGTAATTTGAATTATCCAAAACTATTCACAGTAAACGTTGCTTCAAGATTAAAATCCAACAATGTAATTTGCATTACAAACTGGATGAGCTGCAATGTGGACACTGTAACCCGAAGTTGGCCCAGCACTTCCCACTTGAAGATCCCATTTCAGTTGCTGACAGCAGAAGTTCTTGATTTCACAAACTGTCAGCCATTTGGACCAGCATTTCCAAAGCTCTGTCCTTTTTCCTTCAAGTGCCTTGAGTTTTGGAGTAAGAGTTTCAAATTTTTCAGGATTATGCTGGTGAAGAGAGCGTGCTTTTCCTCTAAAAATCTACTTGTATTAAGATTTAGATTGTATTTATTGCTCTATAAGGAACAAGAGGAGGATATGACTTTAAAAATCAGACTTTTCACAGCCAGCCTCAGAACTGCCATATATGCAAATTGAGTTTTGCAACTGTGTTTTCTAATCAAATTTCCCAAAGATGTTACATGTATTGGATATGGTCTACTCTTTCAGTAGGACCTTCTCAGAAACCGAATTTCTGGTCCAGCTATGTATTGGAGACAAAAAGACAGAAGGAAGTCCTCTTATTCCTGGAGAAGTAAGACATCTTTACAGACAGATAAACTCCTCACTTTTTCCACTGTAAAATGCTAGAAGAGACAGGATTTCTAGAGCTGAATGATTAATACAAACCTCTAAATATGTTAATGTGGTATTACTAAAATGTTAATTTATTTATCGTAACTGAATGCATGACACACAGAAGGGTGCTGGCATACACATTATTTGCATAGTATGTTACTGTATTAATTCTTTCTTCTGGACACTAGTTCTCTCTATGAAGGAGATGCACTTGTTCATCATCAATACATTTTTACATGAGAATTTCCTGGCTTTACTCAGCTCCTGTTTCTACCACAAGAGGGAAGGGGAAAGTGGTAGTTTTTATTGAATGTTTGACTGTGCAACAATGTTTCTTCAGAGCAATATTTGGTTTATATATACCCAGAGGGAAATAAATAAAGCTACTAAGTTGCCAGTGTTTTTGTACACCAGGTCACTTTCCTGCTTTAAGATCCTGGCCCTTGAATTTGGGATTCTTGCTAATTTGCAGTAATTTATTCCAGATTGATCATTTATCTTTGCATTGGACTGGGCATTAAAATTCTTTTTAATTTGCTTCCTCTCTCAGATGAAGTTGCCTACCCCAACAAATTTGTGTAAATAATACATTTATTATTTCTAGTAGGATTTTCAATATTGCAATTTAACAATAGCCTTATCAGATAATTTCTAGGTATTCATGGAGAACAAGAACTTATCTGAGAGCCCCATCTGTGTGCTCACAGGGGTGTGGTTGCTCCATTAGCTTTCCAAACAATGGATTTCCTGTAAAGGTAAACTTACACTCAAGAACAGCCTGATCTGGTTTACAGCCTGAAATAGAAATGTGGAACATTTTATCTGTGGTTTGTAGAGAAAATACTATCGCCTTTTCAAATAATAACCCCAGCTCTCCTCTTTCTCAGCATTGCCTTTGCAAGAGGTTTATACATACACTTTCAAAGAACAAGCAGCCAATAAAAGATCTGCTGGAGAAAGACGGTCTGTAGCAGTGGCCCAACACGTCACATGAAACTCTGCTGAGTTCTGGACATAAATACTTCTGTAAACTGAAACCAGGAAAGACAAACGTTTTATTCGATTAAGCTTTCATTAAACCATTAGATTCAATTATTTTATTTTTCTTTTGACTAATTTATGTGAATTTATTATTACATGAGTAGCTGCAATTGAAATAGTTCTTAAATGTACCAAGGGCATTTCACTGTTGTTGTGTCTGTCGGTATTTGGCGCAAATGGAAACACAGCTAATAAGCAAGCAAAATCAATTTATCGTTCAATTTACTTATCAGCCCATTCTCAAGTCACATGTCCCACATGTAACTTGAATGACCAGTTTTTCCTTCCATTAACCAGTACATTGAGAAAAAGGATCTACCTCTTATCAAGTGCCAGATAAACCAGATAATGTACCCTACCTGGAAATTTAAGTTATATGCAGGGCCTTCAGTTGAATTTCATTCCTGTTTCTAGCAGCATCAGCACAAAGCAAAGACTGTGACTAAGAAATAAATATAAAGCATGACTTTTTATCTCATAAAATAAAATAAACTCCCCATAGTCATAAGTATCTACCAGGAAAGAAATACAGCCTTCACTTCTACCAGCCCTTCTTCTGAAATTGAGGCAAAACATCTACTTGCAGCTCTGTAAAAGGGCCTTGCTACAGTGATAGATGTACCCAAGACTTTATTTCTAACTTAATAAAGTGCATTGTCCCTCGGGAAAAAGTTTTCCAGATGGTTAAAAACATACCAGGCTCTTTCCTGGGAATGAAAGGCTGTTGGAACGAAGGGCTGTTATAAGCAAGCTACTCTGGTATGCCCATCTGTGTTGTTTCTCCAAGAAATGCCAAGGTTGTTTAAGGTTTTGCTTCTAACATCCAGCATTCCCACATGGTATCAGCTCCCTTAGTGTCCCACTGTAACCAGAAAGCTGTCAGCTAGTGGAGAGAAACAAAGCTTTGGTCAGTAATGCTCAGAGCCCTACACTGTAACCAGGTTTCAGAACTGGCTATCTCCTTTCTTAGTTTTCTCTGGATTCTTTTGAAAATCAATTACTTCTAACTTTGAAGACGAAAAATATATTTAGAAAAGCCAAATTGTTAAGACTTCTCTAGTGACTTTGAAAAATGTTATGTTGCGTAATATCAGGGATGACTTTCATTGCTAACCTTTCACCTTTCTTGAATTCAAGTGATGACTTCAGAGTATCTCTAACAATCAGCCAGGGTTAGACACTGGTAATATACAAATAGTCTTTCTGATAAGTCTGATGGTTCTTGGATTTAGTATTTAACCATTGTTTAAGGTGGCGTCTCCTGCCAGTTGTACCAGATTAAGCTGACTTGCTGCAGTGCCTTTCAGCAACATGAAAAGCAGCAGAGGTTAGGACCTGGTTTGGCTACTGCAGCAGTGTTTATTTGCACTACTATTAACTACTGTATGCAAGTTTTTTCCAGTTCTGAAGTAAAATTTGTCTATGAAGATGGTACCTGTGTGAGATTAAAATTCATTTTATCTGAAATGGTAGCACAAAATGTGAATTTTCACAGGGAATTGAGAGAGAAGTGTTTTATTAATTTGAGAGTTATGCCCAAAAGCATACAATGGGTACATGAAATTCCCTTCCTCATGAGGGTTCAAACTGGGTAAGCCTCTTTTTGTGCTCTTCCCTTGTATGCTGCAGATTATAGATAGGCTGAACTAGGAACACATATATAATCTATCTAGTCTTATCTTAGCAAAGCTAAATCAAAATTCTTTTCTGATTCCACCTAATTGAATTTACCTTTGCAGGGTGGCCACAGAGCAGCTGATAAGTGGCAACATATTTTACACTACTCGCTATCATGGCTAGGGCAGCACAGCAATCCTATAAAGCCTACATGGTCTATATTTACATCATGTTCAAATAAGACTTGCTATTTGTTTGAACTCTAAGAGTAGCCTCCAGGGAAGGGTTGAAGACAGTTCAACTGTCTTCAGAGGAGATAGATAGCTCCTCTGTCATTGGAGACATCAAGGATGAAAAGTTCACATAATCTTTTACAAACATGTTTTAACACAAATTATTATTTCCTTTTGATGTTTCTATTTCCTCTTGATCCTACAGCCCAGTTCATATTTGATGACAGAAATAGGAGTGCCATGAGAGACAACTGGTAAAAACTGACATATGTAGATGCAGCTTAATCACTAAGAAGTCAAAAGCATGTTAATGGCAGCACAGATCTTGGAGCAGCAAGATTTATACAGCAGGTTTTAATCATTCAAGGGTTCCTCTATGGACATATAGTCACAATCCAGGATGCCTTCAAACCTGTAATAATATTATAAGCACTTTTTTTCACACTTGTGTAACACAAAACTTTACGTAGATAAAATAATGTATTTAGATAATTAAATATTAAATTGTATTATTATGGAGCACATATGCATGTATTTCTACTTACTGCAAACATGTCAATGAGTCAAAACCCAAAAACTATTTAGAGGCATAAGCAACTAAGGAGTATATTCTAAAAGCAGAGTCCTAGAAGGTGCATCAAACTCTTGGAAAGAAATGCATGCATGCATTGGATTGACTTTATATTCTGCACATTCAGGGAAAGCAAAGCAAATTCTATTCCCACCTAAACAAACGATGCAGGTCATGTCTCATCTGCCAGTGACTTCTCTGAGTTCTGTACGACAATCAGCCATGCCTCAATTGCATTACCAATATAAGTATAAAAATATATACAAAACCTTTGACCATTTCACCTCTTGATATTGTAGAGCTGTTCTCATTAATAAGTTCTAAATATTCTGAACCAGAATGTGCACATGTAAAAATTTTAAATCTCTACCTTAATAGTTTGAAATGTTTCAAAACATCCACCGACATGGACAAAAAGCTACTATTGCCAGAAATTATTAGTGGTCACCAGTGGAGAGAAACTTTCATGCTATTCTGTGACTATAAGTGTCCGTAGTCTCCTTCTGACAAGAATAAGAAATATGTGAAGTGGCTGAAAGATAAACATGTGAAGTGGCTTTTGCTGGGTTCGTGGGATAATCATGGAATTCATGCAATCTGTCCCCAGATAAGACCAACAGTTCCCTTGGGTTGAAGTGCCTATCAGCTTCACCAGCCCTGATCTGGATTTCCTGTCTTGAATCTTTTTTTTCAATTCACTCTTCTCTAACTTCCCAGATTTTAAATTCGTTTTTTTCTGCTGTTGAAATTTTGTGCAAGTAATTGGTAAAATTCAACTTCATCACTGTGATGAACAAGTGCAGAATGACATGCTATAATGTGTAGCTTTAGTTAGCAGTGCTGGATTAACCCTTACCTCTGGCAGGGCAGCTGCACAAAACATGACACATTTTGTATATATTAACCTGGCAGGATAAACCCAGTGTTAGATACACCTTACAAGTGTAGATGAATATGTCTACAGTAGATGAACTAGAATTAAAATGTTTCTCCTGTCAACTCTGCTGTTGATTTGTTGTGTGATCTTTGATTACTTTATTAGTCTGTTCATCATTACCTTTCCTGCTCTCATCTGCAGAACAGTGAGATAACAACTATCTCAAAGGCAGTGAGCCAACCTGTGCAGAAGAGCTCTGAGATCAACAGATAGAAGGTGGCTCTCAGAGGACAGCAATGGGATGTATCTGATGCTATAGTTCCTTTTTAAATAATATTGGACGCTGGATTTTTGTTAGAAGCTATAGCAAAGTTTTATTTCTCTGTTGGCATGCCAAAGATGTTCTTTTATTGGTATCTTGGAGAGGTTAATTGCATTGAAGTGTTTTGTTTTAAAGTTCAAACCTTCAGTGAATGCAGGTGAGCTGCTTTCTTATCATAAGATTTCACCATACACCCTATTCCTCAGGGCTTTTTCTGGCTGTTAACAGTCCTATTGGTTCAAATTTTGTTTCAGTAGATTTTAAATTCTCTGGTATTCCAAGTCTCTTCAACTCTTACAGAGACCCACTCTATGTAGGCTGTGAATTTAGAATTTATTGAATGGGTGAAATATTTACTTAGCTGTAATAAACCTCATACAGTGTTCAGTAAATGATACTTGTATAATATTTTGGAGAATGCTCTGAGATCCTTCAGGGTGAACAGCTGAAAATACTAGCTGTTACACAGATGGCATTACATAAGAGACCTCAGGTACTACAGAACCAGATTAGAAGTTGAAAGAGAATATAAGGCTACACTTCCCAAAATGCTGTTGTGTGTACACCAAAGGACCACTCTGTGGCTACCAGCTTTCTTAAGGAAAATGTCAGAAATGTGGACACACAACAGTGTAAGTATAATCCCAGTGTTCATATAAGTGTGAAAGATGCTGAACTCCAGGCACCTTTTTTTCACCTGGCACACCATGTGCATTTTAAAATAAAGTTTCACAAATTGAAAGATCATTTAGCACAGACGGCAGTTCATTGCAGGAGGTTAACTAGCTTAATTCCAGCTAATGGTATGGTTTTGGCAGTAAAGAATTGGTCCTTTTCCTTGGTGTTAGAGGGTTATGTGGCTCAGAATCCACACTAAAGTGTGTGAGTGACAAATAGTTCAGAAAAGGTTTACACACTGTGCCATGCAGGATTTAGGGAGACTGGTAGAAAATATTACTATTTTTTCTTAAATCAGCTGATTATATAATTAACTAGTGGACAGTAGCATAGACACTGATGTCCAAAGCTGGCACTATGAAATGGCACAGAAGAAATGCAACTATTTTGGAAGCATGTCGTCCAGCATCTGCAGCTCTGCCTGTACTGTGACCTGCTGTAGCCTCTCGGCATTCCTTGTGTCTGCTGAAAGTTCCCTGTAAGCTGAGTCTGACAGAGCTGTGACAAAGAAACATACTTATTCCACTTCTGGAACATAGAAATATATTTCATATTTCTAAGGACCACAGGAATTTTACACTAGATATTTTATAGAAAAGTGCAAGAAGAATCTGCAAGTAGCAGTTAGCAAATAACCTGCCTGCCTGTGTGTCTCCATTCACTATTCAGTAGCTGAAGGTGTTGGATTAGTTAAGTGTGAGTCTATACCCCTGTTAAACCTTTAATTTCATTGCTTGTACAAAATCACCTGGTTGAGTCTGGACCTCTGTATCTCCAAAGGAGTAGAAACTACAGTATGTCAGCAAATTTTTCAGGCTGTTACCTTCTACCCAAAATTTACCGGGCCAAAAAGAAGCTAAAATCTACCTTTGTAAGGCATAAAATATGTGTCAAGAGGAAACTGGGAATGAGAGAGTTGTTTAATATCTGCAATGTGAAATATAGTTCGTCATCTGGCAGGTCTGAACATAGAAGTCAGTTATCTGACTTCCTGTTAAATGCTATCTTGATCAGAAATTGCAAACAAGCTCTTTATTGCATGAATGCCTCAGATGACTTGTTAAACTATTGAAAAAGTGAACATGTGCAGATCAAAGTTAATATTTATTTACTGAGTGTGTTCAGTAAAATTGTGACCAGATCTACAAAGCATAGCCCAGCTCTGTGCTTCGTGTGTTGGTTCATTGGGTGGTGCTTGGACTATTACAACATTGCAATTCTAATATTCCCTGAAGCTCTCACTGGCAGTTTTAAGGCATGATGTAACATATCTTTCATGGGTGGAATGCTGCCCAGCCCTGAGGTAGTTTCTTTGGTTTGGTTTTGGCTTCTGCATAAACAATTTGCATGTTCATTTTTTACATGGTAGTTAAAAAGGCAGACTGTGCCTACACCTTTTCCTGTTTCTTCCACAGACTCCTTGTACAAAGCAGTTAGTCAGCTTCACGTCACTTATTTTACAGTCTTTCTTTTTTTCAGTTCATTAAAGTTAACATTGACTTTGAATGCTACTGAATATTCCTCCTAAATGTGCACAGTTTGAAGGACTTTTCATTTATAGAAGTTCCTTGCCTACCCCAGTCACTGCTGACATACTCACATTGAAGTATTCACTATTGAAATATTCTGTGTTCTCATACTACCTGCGGAATAAGCTATATAAGGCAAATAAGCCATATAATCCAGATTCTCACCAAAGCAGTAATATCAGAACAATTCTTTTGGGAAGTAGACCTAAGTCCAAAAAGGAGAATACAGAGTTCTACTTTGTTTTATGAACATTTAGGCCATTGATTATTTTTAAGGTATGCTACAAACATTATAAGTACCTTCAAGTGCCTATTAAATTTACATCACCAGCAATAAACACAAAGGCAAATCTTGGGTGACAGCTTCATTTGGTCTAAACAGATAGAACTTCTTTGAAATCAGCAAATTTACAGATTTGCATCATTTCAGAATCCGACACACATGTATACAGAAATATACATAAATTAATTGTTTCCATGCATTTGAATATGTGGAATTAACTGTTCTAAGAGATACTAAATGATTTCTATTATCAAAGGGCAAAAGGGTTTAATTTAGCAGTAATACTGAAAGCTGAAAGGAAGTATTTCCATTTGGAGAATGACTTAATTAGGTCTCTTAGGTCTGGAAAATGATGGCCTGGGTTGGAGGGGACCTAAAGATCATCTAGAAAAGAGGCTGGCAGCAGCCAGGTCCAAAGCAAACAAGAAAGGTGATTTTTTCATGTGACAGGTGGTGAACCTGTGCAACTTCTCACCACAGTTACAGATAATAAAGTTCACGCAAGCTCAAGGAGAGGCCTTCTAAGGTTTATTAAACACCGCAAACCCACATGCAGCCCAAAACAGATGTAGTGCAGGAATGTATTAGGAGAAAGTGTCATTCCTGCCTGCCTTGCTCATCTTTTCCGGGCATCTCTGTATGGCCAGTGCTGTACATTGGACACTGGGCTAGCTGGGCCTTTCATCTGACCCAGCACACATAGCACAAGTATTTAGAAAACATCAGTGATGCATTTTGGAGAAAATGGAGCCTTACCTTCTCCACTCCATGTAATATTAAGCTTAACCATCTCTCCCTGCCTATTCCAGAGCAGCACACTACCAAATAAACCTGGTTTTCAGTTTGTTGCTAAATCAGCCCTCACAATCACAGAATGGCAAAACTTGAATATGCTAGTTTTTAATCAAATAAATTACCTTCAGTTGCCAATTTGAAGCACCAGCAAATACCTAGCCTAGTAGTCTGACACCTTTACAGTCTGGCTAAAATGATTTATATGTAATCAACCCCAAAGAGTTAATCATACTTTATATGGTATACAGAAAACATAACTGTCAGTATTAAAAGGTGTCATCACCTTGAGTTTTTCATGGTTACATTTTTCATGACTGAGTTAAGCAATTACACAAACATTGACAAAGAATTTACATGGTGATATGGTATAAAACTGTGTCCATGCACTGACAGGAGAAAGAGTGAAGAGACATAAATAGTTATTCTAGGAAAGCTTTGGTTTGTTTTTTGTAAATACACTGGGACTGATTTTTCAAATTTCATTCAAATTTGATTTTTGTTCAAATTGCTTTACTTGTAAAGTGAAGCGACTCCGTCATCACAAGTCTTGCTGCACAGTGTTCTAGGGAAACAATAAAAACATTAACAGAGACTAATGAGCTTGTCCACAAGGGATAATCAGTGCACAATAAAGCAGGAGATAAATTCAAAGCATCCTAGACAGCTTGCAATAATATTGTAGTCTATTTCCACATGCAGGAAAAAACTAGTGTCTCATCTTACACCTGACAACTTAGACTTTTCCAAAATTGTAAGTAAATTATAGACTCTGTGAGAAACATGGTATCTCATGATCTCTCCTTTCTTACTGCTAGACCTTCTCTCTATTGCCTAAATATCAACTCTAGTCACCTGAAGACTTTCCATTTTCACGCACAGAAAAGGTTGTCATTGGCTATATGAGGCACTAGGCAGAGATTAAGAGAAAATTTTGCACTTCAAAAGAATGCACTTCAAAAGCCATTGAGCTTGTCTTCCATAGACCATTCATCCACAAGTAGCATATCCATGCACAAACACAGTGGTTCCTTGGTTAGTAAACTGGGGGAGAAGAATAACAAGAACATCTAGCAACAGCACTGCACTGAATTTACATCACTAGGGGCAGGTAGAAGGACCAGATCCATAAAGTTAGCCTTTGTAGGTGAACTTGCCTCTGTAACTCTGGGTGAGTTGTTATGAGATGAACAATTTCCATTCAGCATGTGTGCTCGGACACATATGTACTCTGAATAAACTCCCACAGTCTCTACAGTATCTCTTGCAGGTATCATCAAAATCAACTGATCAGCTCAAAATGGAGATTACATAGAGAGATGTTGTGATAATACTGAAGTAGGTTCAGTGGTCTGCCTGGACCACACGCAGTCATGTGTTCCTGGACAATCCAGACTCAAACAAGAATAAAACGAACTGTGGATTGAAATTTTTACCCTTGTTCATCTGATATGGACCTTGTTCATCTGTATAGTTATAAATTAATTAAAGCCATTTCAGAGATGTCACCTTCCATTCAGTGTCCATTTACAGTTTAGCTATGAAGTAAAATCAGTTTTACAGAGCAGATTTTGTTAAAAGCTTCTGTGAAAACCAGCACTATCCTTTACTGTTTAAATGGGCTTGGGTAACCTTGTTCTTACATGGACTGTAAGGTTAAACAGGAGCTGATTGGGATGAAGTGCTGTAAATCTGAGGGGTTTATATATCCTTTTAGAAATTTTTAGTGCTTCATCTTACTATGGCTCTTTGTAGAATTATGATGCAGAGAACCCTTGTTTTGAAAGAAGTATATGGCATGCCAAGAGGTGAGGGCAAAACACCACCTTAAATATTGTCAAGTGCCATTGAATTTACCTCATTTGGCAACATCTTTCAACAACCTGGGTTACGCTGCAGTTTGTACAATAATTATTAGACAGAGTTCATGTTTCCTGTAGTGTCTTAATGTATTATATTACATTAATACATTAATACATGTGAAGAAGACAAAGAAGGCTCATGGACCAAAAAAATATATAGCTGGTACAGAGGAGAACATGATCACAGATTGCTGAGTCACAAACTAGAGAGAAGAAGTACACACAAGGCAGAACTCTACTTTAAGAGGCTTGTAAGACACTCAAAAGAGAAAAACCTACTGCAGAAAATAATTTAAAATCAGGCATACAGTGTTAGTTCATGGAATCAGGAGTCCAGGAAGAGAGTCTGGATACCAAGTTTTCTTGTATGTACACTAAAATAAACCACAAGCAATTTTGTGTCGATAATTTCTGGCTTCCTCTAGCATGCATTTTAATTACTGCAAGTGTTTCTAATTAATCAGAATTTTAAATATGGAAAACATGCTTTATGCAATAGTAATGGAGTTCTACAGAAGCTTAAGCTTTCAACTACTCTAAGTTCAACATAAAAAGGTTGTGTTCCATTTTAATTTACTGTTCAGGGCTTTACTATAATTTTGTGCAAACCGGCAATGAGGGACCACTAAAATGCAACTAGTTCTGCTGGCACAACCCTGCAATGAATTTAACATAAAGGTCTGTTCCTCTAATGCTAATTTAGTAAGGTTATAAACTGAAACAGATTTAAAGGAGATAATGGCAGAGAGTTACACTGCTTTTATTTTCTGCTACTGAAGATCTGGGGGGAAATACTCTACCAAAGTAGTTGCATTACAATCAATTTCCTGGAGAAATTTTATTCAGTAAAATCCCACAAATTTAAAAGAAATGCTAGAAAACTGAAATCAACGATAAACAGACAACAGAAGAAAAGCAAAATAAATTAAGTGGGAAGGTTTAGCATGTAATCCAGGGGCAAGGGAGGTTTTGGGAAGACAAGAATTTAAGATGATAAGGTAAGAATGCTTCTTAAGTGTTTTCACCAAAATGGTCTGGAAGAAAAAATGAACATAGTGATATCTGAGGTACAAAATCAATGCTATTGAGATTATATGAAGGAATTTACTCTTTTTCACAGTAGTTGATTCTGTCTGTCTGCAATGTCTAGTGGATTTAACTTGGAATGTTCATATTTAGAAGATTCTCATTGACAAAATATGTAGGCCTATTTTTATTTTTGTTCAGCTATGTTTATATGTACCCATAATTGATTCCTCTTTCTCCTGCTTGATCATATAGTTAGTTTCCTGTAACTGAAGTAGGCACTTTTTAGCTACTTGTTAAAACTGTACTACTGTACTGCTGCACAATCTCTAGAAAAATAGTGGCCTGAAGAAGCTGTCTAGACTTCACTGCAATTATATAGCCATTACTATTAACCCCAACAGCAACCCACTTCCATAAGCTATTTTATCATAGACGGATAATTTCATAGTTCTCTACAAGCAGTGCATAAGAAGCAGATTGCAACTTAACAGCAAATAACTATTCAACCAAAACACTAAAATTTTATGGCAATTACATGAACACTAGTACGTTACAAGGCAGTCAGCTATTACAAATTTGAAACATAAACCGCTATCTGCACAATAGCTTTTGTCACATATATTAAATAATATTTTTGAGAAGCTTTCTTTTTCTAGTCTAGGCATGACACAAAGGCTAAAATTCACGTTTCAAAACTCTCCACGCGTTGGTCAGAACTGAGGTTATTGCCTGTCAAGTATGATGTGCCCATTTATCTCATGTTACTGTAAGAGACATGGTCTGATCTGATGGTACATAAGTAAGCTGCAATTTCCTTGCTCCTATTTACTTGATTTTTTTTTGCTTGATTTAGGTCTGAAACTGGGAGCTGAACCTGCTGTCACTAAGGAGCTGTTACTGGTTGTGGAAATGAAGCTGTCTATTATAATGCTATACGTGCAACACTTCATAAGCTGAAGTACTAACAAAATATTCAGCAGAAATTGCTCAAGGCGAAATCAAATTCTCACTTAGTACAGGATCCTAATTTCAATCCTATGCAGGCAGTTGTGTGTGGTCTCTGGGATTTATGAAATACAGTGATTGAAAACTCTGCTGGAGAGATAGCTCTATATGCTCCTGAATAGAAAATGAGGAGTATCCCTCATAACCAAGCCCACTAGAGAGCATTTCTTCTCTGCTGCCTCTCGTTATCTGTCACTCAATTATAAAATACCTCTATCCTTGATTTCTTGTATCAGTTATATTTTTATTTTGGGTTGTAAGAAATTCTCTCTGCAAGTATATAATTTAGGATCTTACCTCTGAACTGCTGACTTTACCTCATTGCTGGTATTTCTGAAACAATTTGTCTGATATCCTATGGTGAAAGAACAATGTATCCTGCTCTTTTTTTTTTTTTTAATTTCTGTTCTTATTGGTTTTTAATGGAAATATTTCCATGCCAAGTATTGATATTCTTCTATTCAGAAAGTCCCAAAATAATTGCCCACTATTTTTTTTAAAATATTACTACTAATGAAAGGTTATTGAGAATAAAATAAGAAAAATAAGATTTGTGGGGTTTGAAAGCCATATAGACTTCTTATTGCATGAACTGTAGCGCAGAATAACTTTACATGTCTCAGAAATAAATTTGCATCTCAACTGTAACAAGAGAAAGATTTCTTGTGTATGTGAAAAAACTGTGAACATTTACATGAAAATTTATCAAGGCTGATAAAAGAGCAGCTCAGTTTTCACCGTGGCTATGAATTAATTTATGAAGTTTCAGAAAGATACTATATTCTTCCTTTCTCTTCTAGAAAAATCAAGGCTTTTTTCTTCTTTTACTTCTGCATTTAAAAGGCAATTTGCTCAATTACAGGGGGATGGATTATAAAGAGAATGCTCAGGCGCAGTGGCAGTCACCAGCAGCTACAAAACTAAGGGACTGACATTCATGAGAAGACTGCTCAGAGAGAAAATGGGAGAAATATTAAGAGGAGAAAATATTGCATGAAGGAGGACTTGGAGACATGAAGAGGGACACCTTTAAGAAGATGAAGTCAAGATACAGAAAGAATGTGTCCACAAATGGAGGTCAAACCAGAAACCTGAGTGACTAAAATTTTGTATGAGACATTCTGATAAAAGAAGTCAACCAAGATAAAAGTAGCTAAAAGTAGATATGAAACAAAACAGAAAGACCTCAAAGTTAAATAATGAAACACTGAGTGAAAGAGTGAAAAAGAGCAGTTCTGTGAGCAACAGAATTCCTGTTGTATGGTTTCTTACAAATTTGTTTTTTATGATTTCATTTTCTTTTGTCCAGGAAAATGTGAACTCTGAATGAAGCTCCTTCCTGGTGTTGACCGTTAATAATAATTAATAATTGTGCATTCGCTGGAAGGAGCACATGCCTCAGCTTTTCCAGCAGTGTAGGCAAGTGCAGATCTTTTTTCTTCACCCAGTCATCAATCTTCATGAAAACTGCAGGAAGCTGGTATTTTTAAGACCTTCTCTCTGTTATCACTGAGATTTCAGCTTACCAATGGGTTAAAAAAATAGGTCATTAGATTTAGATGCTAACATAAACACACACATAGCTGAATCAAATAAGCCTTAAGAAATACGATAAATTGGGTGGAACAAATCCCAGAGGAAGAGGAGCTGGGGTTATTGAGTGGAAAGGAGATGAATGAGGCAAGACAAAGAGAAAGCTGAGTTTGTCATGGCTTCAGGACAAATGGTGAAAGAGGAGGTAAAATATATCGAGACAGTGTTTAATGGAAACAGAACTAGGAAGAAGGTAGAAGAGAGAGATTTATTGAAAAGCAGGAGAGGAAGGGATAGGATGTGAAAAGGCTGTGGCTGACAGTCTGAAGTAGGAAGGGGAAGAGGAAGCTCTGGCTCCCCAGTGACAGGTAATATGAAAAAAGGGCTTTAAAAGCAGAAGAGAGCTCAGTAAACTGCAGGAGGAGATAATGAGAAGAGAAAAAAAAGTAAGCATATGCAGCAGTGGGAAATAAAGTAGTGCCACCTGACCAAAGTAGCAGAAGGCAGTAGGCACAGACAGGCAAGGACAGAGATGTGGATACAGGGAATAGATAAGCTAACATAAGGATGAACTGTGTGAAGAAAATTGAGTAATGGGCACTTGATCACTTTTGCTTTGCAACTGTGTGCCAGGGCTTGAGGAGGAAGGCTGGAAGGGGCTGGCAGGCCTGCTCAACTATTCTGTGTTAGGGACACTGCCAAAGGGGCAGGTGGAGCATAACAGGTACTTTGTTCATGGGAGAAATATTGAATTGTCTGGTAACTATACAGCAAAGGAACTAAAGATAATGATGTGCCTGTCCATCAGTGTCTCTGGGAGTACCAATTAATCATCCTACTAGCTAAAGCTGGTTGTGAACTCTCCAACAAGACATGGCTTCATCAGAGCAGGCTAGTATCAGCACCGGGAATAGCATCCTTGATGAATCATGAAGTGGGATTCCAGGGGACCACCAGGCATCCAACCCCTGCAAGCAAGAGAGCCAGCTGGCTTAGGGAACTAGAAACTCTGGAACTACATCCAGAGGGCAGACACATCCCAGCAATCCAGACCTGGGAAAGGATCAGACACTGCAATCATGAAAGTCACAGCTGCTGTTCAGAAGGTAGGGAGCACTGAGCCCAATGAGCACCATACCAATTTCAGCCAGCAGCTGCCAGGGGTCATACTTCATCTCAGAAATACCATGTGTTGGTATTTGCAGACTATCTTTTCAACAGAAATTCCAGCTTACAGGAAACATCAGAAAATGGTGTCTTTCCCAGTCTGAATAAAACATATTTGTATTTCTAAGATTTGGCCAACATTTTTTGCCATATATGTTTGCTACTTGCAGCATCACTTTATTAGTGATGGTGAATCATTAAAAGGTTTTTGCACTTGGCAATTTGTGCAGCATCCTTCAACACATATCACTGATTTGATAATGGACATAAAATCTTTTGGGTATGACTCGAGTCTTCTCAAATGCAGTTCATGTAAAGGGGAAGAGACCCTTTTCTGACTGGGTCATCTCAGCAAAAGTGCAGAACAGACACAAATACAAAATCAAGAAGCTGCCAGCATGAATCACTGATGTTTTGTGAGTGAATATTTGTTTCCCAACTCAAGAGAAGTTTAAAAAATTTCAATCTATGACTTACTGCCCTTCAATCTCACCATCTGTTAATGGGAAACAGGCTTCTGTATTCTGAGATGCAATCCCAACAATTTTAGTGTGTACATAGGGCAGAAGATGCCTATGTATCTTTTCTTAGAGACAGCAGAGAGGAGGAAAAAAAATCATTCTTTTTCTGTTTGGACACAGCTTCACTAAAAACCAAGCTTTCTGAACACACAAAAGATGACACAAAATGAAAAAGTTACTTTTCCTCTCCAAAAGCCTTTTTCAGTTAATTTTTCCTCCCTCTCCCTATTTATGGTATCCAGCTTCTTGGCTTTCTCTCTCATCTTCTCTGAGGTTAGTGCAGTGTACTGTCTTTCACACAATCAGAGGTTAGCCACAGTGATATTACAACAGCCTGTATGACGATGATAAAACCCAGATTTGCTTCCCTGTCAGCCACTGCTGAAACACAGATGTTGAAAACGGTTTAATATCATGGGGTTATTTCTTGTAGTGACAAGCTGGCAGGAGCTCCTCTCCTCGTTACTTATCAGAAAGAAGTTAGCCGCCTTTAACATGAACTCTCCTTGCTGCTGTCTTAACTATACTTTTGGTATCTTCCTGACGTAGACCAAGTCTAAAATGTCACCTTATCATGTCACATGTTGTAGTTTATAAAGCAATATTTCTATTACAGGAAAGAAATGGTTTTCTTTATCTGTTTTTAGGATGTAAGCACAAAATGGAAAATTTAGAAAAAATATTGCGCCCTTAACTGTGATTACTATGTAACTGTAAGCCTATCTTTACTAGTACCATTACTGTCTCACATTTCAGGTATCTATAAGATATAGTCATACTTCTAGGTATAAACATTTTCCCTTTATTATTTATGTGTGTCATGTTTTATATACAGATGAGCTTTGGGACAAGGTTTGTATAGCAAGTTTTCGGTCTATGATAAAATAAAAACAATGACCAAGCCCTTTCTGCACAAGGACTGTGAAATCATGGCCATTCTATGATTTTACAGCTCCTTGCTCAAAAGGGACCATTTGAAAGAGATCAGTTTGCTGGAACAACCACTTCTGTTTTCTCTCGTGGGTCTTATGGCCAATTCTAATCGTACAGAATATAATATACAGAATGTAATATACAGAAGAGGTGTTTAATATAGAAAAAACCTAGTATTGGATAGCTCAGAGAAACATACAATGCAGTCTTGACAATCTTGATCAGTACACAGCCTTGGATGGAGTCAGTCCAGAATGCTCAAACAGAGGTCTGATTGGTGTAACTGGACTAATGACAAAGACTTTTCAACTGTAATTGGACAAAAATGTTCCACCTGCTGTTTTCTTCCTGTTCCCAAGCACTGTGAATCTTGTAATCAATAAGTAAATAGGACTGTACAGATCTTTTCTGTGCAAGAAGCACGTACAGCTGTGCAGGAACTGGAGGTGGAACAATATAAAACTCCCAACTAAATACAGTTACAACATTTGAATAAACTGGGTTAAGCTCCCTGAAGAAAATCACAAGTAACTACTAACAAGTCTGCAAAGTTAAACGGGGAATAGAGGACCACACAAGCCAGTAACAATGAAATTGTGACTAATTGTGTGCAGTCATGACATTCAATAAACAGTCTGTTAGAAGAGAATGAGATGGCTAAATATAATATATTAGTGTCACAGCTGCTACTATCTATAATGTTTTTCTCCTTGTTTCAAGGTGAGATTAACTGTATTATCTATAAATAGATTAAACTGTGCAAGTCCTTTACCTACAAATAGCATACACAATTCTTCACAAAGTACCTTGCTCAGGCTGGTCTGAACAACAGAAGAGATGTGTTGTGTAATAGTGGAGAGGATGCTGATGACAGTTGGTGGTTCCTGAGGCTGAAGTCTTCCACATAACCACAGACCTGTGACACCAATGGTACAAGCTTCTCTCCAGACTTTGCCGTTATTGTTCTTCTATGTTGTTCTGTATGAGAGAACTCTGCAGGTAAAAGATATAACTATAAACCTTGCCATCTTATTTCCTTGGTTACCAAGTCTGACATTGATACTACTTCTAGTTTCTAGCCACTAGAAGTTGCATTTCATAATCATACCAAGACAAATATATGCCCATAAGTAATCTAACTTGCTGGAAGAAAATGAAGCAGTTGAGAATGTACTGAGGTATTTTCCAGCAGAGATAGGGAACCACTCTCAGCAGCTTGCAAAAATTTTCCAGAAAAAAAAAAAATCAGTGTTTACTTTTAATCTTGCACATATTTTTTCTATCAGCACTTTCTGTGAGTCTTCTGCTTAGTTGGGTCTCGTATTTATCTCCACACAAGATCCCCTAATCATTCTCTTATAGCCCTTATTGTCAGGAACAATGAAACTCTTTAAAGCTAAGTTTCTCCTAAGCAATATTATTTCCTTCATCCCAATGATACAAAAGTCTCAGTTTGCATTTCATCTAGATGATGCTTCAAGAATTGCTTTCTCCTTCATCAAAACAACAGTAACATTTGGCTCTTACCAGAATTTGGGGCAGTTCAGAAATCCTTCCCTTTCTCTTTCTTACCCTGTTCAGCCCTCTTGCTCCCTTTCCAATGTTGCAGCAGGCTGCATTCAGAGTCAGTTGTGCTAATTCATAAATAATCCCCTCCCCTCCACAACTCCATCCTGGGGCCAAGGGAAACTGGGCAGTAAAGTTTGAGTCAGATGTGCAGCACAATCTGGGCATAACAACAGCAGGCAGGTTGTCAAAGTGCAAGACACATGGGCTTTGCTCACATGCATCTGACCAGGAAAAGACATTGGCGATCCATCTCCCTGCAACTGCCTCCTGCAGGAATCCTGAGAGGAGCTGCAAATGCAGCAATTGCTCCAGTGCAAACTTTTGTCTTATTTGCCCTATGCTGTACTAGAAAAATATATTCATTTTACAGTTTAATTCTGAAGGAAATCAAGAAATTTAGCTAAGAAACACAGATGCTCCTTCATTCGAAAAATCTGTAAGAACAGTAAGTCATTACTTGTTGAAACAAGTACTTTTTCTGGATCAAAGTGCTCTTTATTTTTATTACTACTTTCATTATGATACAAACAGAAGATACTTTGATCTAGCAAACAGAAAAAATATTTAACCATTACATAGTAGTAAATTTAATTCTTTATTTTTGAAATAAATACAGCTCTTTTATGATGCCATATGGCAGTAGTAACATAAAATGTTCACTAGTAGTTAAAATTTAGGAAAAAACAAATGCTAAATGGAAATGCCAAAATTCTGAAATTAATTATTTCAAGAATAGTTTACATTTTATTGCATTTTCCTGAGGAATATTTACTGAAATTCAGAAGTTCACAGAAAATGTTCTTTTAAAACCATTTCCTGCCAAGCTGTTTTAATTACACTTTTTGTCCAATGTTATACTTCCATAAGTTTTTCTGGTATTCTGCTTTACAGATCCTTATTGAAGTGTCCAATTCTGGATGGAAGTGGAGAAATCCTCATTCAGCTTCCTAGTTGTACTAAAATCAGCTGTTCCAAACTTAGAGGTTAAGGTATGTCACTAGAAGATCAACAGCATTTTTGACTCCTAAAGGTAAATGATCAGTAGCATCTCTTGTCTTGTGCCAAGTTCAAATCCTGGCACAGGGGAGACTCTACTACCTACAAACACTACTCTGAAGATGGTGAAGCTTCCAGCTCTTGCTTCTGGAATGGCTCTGCTCCGCATCATTTGAAGTATGACTCCATACTTCCCTTAGTACACACCTAAGAAGTGTGTTAGCACCCATCTAAGATCTGTACTGGAGGTAAACTGAGGCATAAAGTAATTACCCTTCTGAGGTGGTAAACATCATCTTGAAATTACAGAAGTTTAAAAGATTAGTGTTCTCTTTGCAAGAGATTTCCAAATTTAGTATCCCTTGCAGCTGGAATAGAGCAGCTGTCTTCATATCTTCTATAAAAAGTGCACTCAAGCTGACTAAACAGTAAACAAGAGTCTATAAATGGGGAAGTGGCAGACAAGATGGGATTCAGGAGACGTACTCCTGCCTACTTGTATCTACCTTCTTGCTCCTTAATGCCTGGTCAAAGTGGGATGTCAGGAAAGCAAACAAGCTTCAGATATATTTGAGCTCTAAGGGATTGTATCCAGCATGGGACAACTCAGACTGTTAACATGACCAGTCTGGCTGACTTCCCTTCAGCAGGGCAGAATTTTCATTAGAAAACAACATTTAAATTGAAAAAGTATCATTTATTGATCCCCAAAGAGTTGCTTATAAACATTTAAGACCCTACAGCAATCCATGTCTGTACTTCTGGAGGCCTTCAAGTGGCCTCAGCAGTCCCAGATTCATAGGTATGGAAGCAGAAAGCTGTGCCAGTGCTTGTCCTGGACTGAAAAGCCTGAGGCCATGGGTCAGGGTCCTAGATTTCACAGCAGTCTCACAGGACAGACAAGAGATACTGAGTTCTGCAGACTCCTGGGCTACTTGGAGATCCGTATGAACAAGGAGGAGGGAGCCTAATGGTTCTAAGCTTTGGGCTATTTTCAGGGCAGCCAACCACAACCTAAGCAGCCTCAGCAGCAGCTGAAGAGAACTGGTATCTTCCCCCTTAAAGAGAAGTGTATCTCTATGAAGGTTTGGGAGTAGCCCTCTTTCTCTGACAGGGATATGCCTCTGACTTTTTTTCTAAGTTTGAGCAACTGTGCTGACAAAGTAGTTTATGGTTTAAACCGAGCCCCAAACCAAGGCAAGAATACGCTTAAGTAAACCCAAGAGGTCAAGGAACTCATTCATTCAATAACAGAGTTACCAAAGGCTCTGTGTGTGGCTGCTTTTTACCATTTTTAGGCAGGCTCTCTTGCCTTCATAAAGATCACTGCAGCTTCTATTTAATGTAATGACCTTTAGAGAAACAATGGCAGAATTGCATAAGGGCACAGAGGCACGCATGACTTTAACCATTTTGGGAGAGTCTTGGGGAAGACAAACTCACCAACCTAAAAAATGAAAGAATAAGATGATGCCAAGTAATTTTATCATAATAGCATTCACCAATCTGTGTCCTCAGAACTGCATTAATACACTAAGTACCATTTTCAACGACTCATGGTGGGCTAGGGAAAACATTATCCTCACTACGAGAAGAGGAAACTAGAAAGAAAGTCAGAAACAGAGCTGGAAGGATCTTTTCCACAGGAACTCTGGAAAAAAAGGGCTGAAGTTTTATTCTCAGCTAGTGTATGACTAGCAGTGGACTTGACGACATTTAAAATAGCATTATGTAATGTTCCATTATGATGTCACTTAATTACATCAGTCAGGATGTGAGAAGCTCTGTATAAATGCAGCAGCATTAGACCAGTAAGTAAAAAAATCTCTCGCAGACTTATGAAATTTTCTTTAACTTTATTTCTCATTCACCAAATAATTGTTTTTCATGCTATTCCATGTAGGAGAACATGAAGAACAAAGGTACAAATTTTAGACAGTCAATTATTCTTTTTACATCATATAATAATTTCACATTGTATTGAGGATCTATTACACTGTTTCCATGCCTACATAATTTACTATTTACCTATTTGAGTCAAGAATTACTTACTTTCAGTTCCTAACATCTCTTACATTTGCCAGTGTGCAACAATAAAAATGTTACTTAGACCTAAACAGCTGCTGACACTTTGAATCTCTGCTGTGGTAGGAACAGCAGTAATACAACTCCACAATCATCCTGTTGGTATTCCAGTTTACTGAAGCCAAAATATGAGTCATACTTCCTTCTGTCAACAGTGAATTGGTCATCTACAGGGTTTTGCCCTTACAAGAGAGAGTTTGCTTTGTTATCTGACTTTCTGCTGGGAGAGGACATGGTTTTAGGAACCAAAAGCCCACTGAAGGATGCCCTTCTTGGTGTCTCCAGCCATGGCCCTGGTCATGTCCAAGGCACTGCAGCACTGGTCTTGGATTGTGCCCTGAGAGGCAGGGAGTTGCTGTAATTCATGATAAAATTGCTTCTGCTCCTGGGTGGGGTTTTACTGACTTGGCCTTGATCTACAGCTTACATTGACAGAAGCTGACTTAAACAAGGATTAGATATAGTTGTGCCTCGGTGTGACTATTCACGTATACAAGGAAGGTGATGAAAAATAAATGAAGAGGTTTTTTTTTACTTTGTAATACATTTAGAATCTATCTCCCACTTCTGTTCCATTTTTCCAAATTTGCCTGGAAGCTAGGACCTCATTCTCCACTGCTTTGCATTTAACAGGGGAAAAATGCTGCTATCATGATAAGTTAGGTTTCTGCAACTCCCAGTTTTTAAATATGTAAGTACAAGGGTATCGCTGAGAATCAGACCTAGACACCAAGATTTTTAGCTGAAGTCAGATGAGCTCTTCTGATTCACCCAAACTGATTATCCCAATTTGGTCTTTACACGAAGCTTAATGTTCTTCATGTTTGAACTTCCCAAAGAAATCTGACAGAAACTGACTGACAAGTCCATAGCTGCATAACAAAGCAGCTTGTACTTTTCATTGAAAACATATTTAGTTAAGAAAAGCAAATTCTTCGTACATATGAGCTAGCCTACAGAGGCATAGAGAAAAAAACACGAAGAAAGTCACAGATAGCTTTTGCCACTGCCCATTTAACTGATACTTGAAGACATAAACACTTAATTCTCACTACAGTGATTACTCATTAATGCTAAATATTTTAATTCCAACCTTCTGGATGATTTTGATGGTCTTTATGAATTGTGATTAACTAGATATTTGTTCCAAAATACTAGATGCCAATGAACTCACATTTTTCCTGTTCATAAATACCCTTTTTCCCCTGTCATTCACAAATCCTACTTAAATAAAGCTTCACTACTGTGTCATACAGAAAGATCCACAAAAATTACTTCATTGTCAATATGCAAGAAAATTCAATAATTTATCAAATAAACAGTAGGACTTAATTTAAACCTCACATACATTAGTATTTGATATGGATTTTCTTGATCTTGTCCCATTTCGTTTCTCTAGCTAGGGGAGAGATGCTCTCTGAGGACCTCTCAGTACCTCACTATGCATTACCTAAAAATGGAAGATGACTACTGAATGATACAGACTTATTCCAAGATACTAAGAAGATGAGAATAGCATCTAAAACACTGATACAATGAAAATCCCTGACAGCTCTACTATTTGGCAAAGATAATCAGGGAAGAAGTCACAGAGGTTATGAGTCTGAGTGATTTCAAAAGAATGTGTCCAGCCAACCACACTATACTTGAAAGACAAAAATGGTATATTAAGAAAACAGGGATATTTACAACTTCAGAGTATTTTAAGGAAATAAACTCTAATGAACAAGCAAATCAAGAAGATTTTTCTTGCTGCAAGAGCTAGTATGAAACAGATTTGAAAATGTCTGATTCTAATATAATGAAAGAGCTACCTGGTGACCTCAGCAAGGCAATGAAATTCTTAAAAATTAAGAAGACTATTGAACAAATGGATACACTGCTAAATGCCGTAAAGTATTTGAGATACTTGTAAGTATTTGAGATACTGCTTGTAAGAACACTTCACTCTTTGGTGACAGAAGATTTGCTGATCATCAACTTGCCAAAAAGATGCAATTTTAAAACTTAAACCAAGCAGTTTTGTTTTGGTTTGGGTTTTTTGTCCAGATCTTATAGACCTTCTTCTTGAATGCAAAAAAAAAGTGTTTAAAATGCTGCTGCTGAGGACTGTAAATAGTAGTACTTACACAGGTGAAGCAGCACCCAAAAGGCTTTATAAAAGAAGAAGCATTTTGGTATATATAAATATAATAATATAAAAGAGGATTTCTCCATATGTAATAGCACAGAGTATGAAGAAGAAAACTTTCAACATTTTAGCTATCAATGCTAAGTTCTTCATCTTTTTGAGAAATAATTTTGTGAGTCATTTTCAAATGGATAAAAATTACCTACAAAAATCCTCTGGCTTATCCTAGATGGGGAGAAAAGTTAAAAAAACTAAACATAAATCATTGTGGATAATTTAAGACATTCATTAGAACCCTGTGTGGTAGCTTAAGCAGGGGGAATTATCTGGTAAAATCCAGAAACTTTTTGTCCTGCTCTGAACAAAACACAGTAACTTAGAAAAGATGAAAGGAGAGTGGATAGGGTGGAAAACCCATTGGCAGCATATTTTAATATCACCTGATAATTAAAACTATATTTACTAATTGGACACATAAGGGACAAGCTACTTAGTAAAAAAAAAATGCAGAGCTCAGATGTATCTTAATCAGAAGGAAAATAAAAATACTTTTATATCTTCATGGAAAGAAACTGTATTAAATACATGACTTCTTACTCGGAGGAAGGGAAAAAGCTAGGGAAGGAGAAAGGGGGTCATTCAATATAAATGTATACTGTTTTCTTATGTTATTTATAATATTTCCAGACAAGACACAAACTAAGCTAGATTCATTAGAAAGTATAATGCCAAGGCTGAAGTTTCCATGATCAAGATTATGTCTAGAATATATGATTCATAGCTGTTTTTAAAAGACAAACTGCATAAAAACTATTAAGTTATTTAGTCTGGACTGTAAATATGAAATAACAGCAGAAGACTGAGATGAGATCTTGCACATGATAAATACTTGCTCCAAAACTAACTGTCAAACAGGATCCAGTACTATCTACTTTACAGAATGTATATTTCTCCATTGTTATCTCACAAAATACATAATATTGCCCCAGATGTCTATATGAAATGCAAAACAGGCTGTTTTTCCTTCATACATACAATATGGGAATACTAGATGGTAAAAATATTTTGAAAATCTATCTTGAGAGGAATAAAAAATTGCCAGAGACAGAACTCAAACAGAACTTATAGACATGTGTATTGGGATTTGATCCATTCAGAAGATTTAAGATAGGCATGAGGAAGCTACTGTTGTTGTTGCTTTTTTGTAGGAAAAAAATAGCAATCTAAAAACCACGGACCCAGGCAACAGCTCCCACTATGTATTGCTGGGAAAAAAACTATTACTACAGTATCTATATAATGGAAAACTTGACATATTCTGGGAGAATAATGTCAAGCAAATTCTCCAAAATGGACAAAAAGGGGTGGTATACCTTGCAAAGGAAAGATGACACAGTGGAAAACCTGAGTTTATGGAAAAGCTTTGATAGTATAATCCTGTGAAAACAAATGAAGCAAAGAACATCCCAAGGGAAAAAATAATTGAATTGGGTAGTTCTCCTTCTCTAATCTTCTATACTACCTTTTTTCCAAATAATTTTCACCTCCTCCATAGTAGCAAATATTCAGCTCCACAGTAAAAGCTACTAGAAATGGTTATATATTCATATAATTTTAAAATACAGGACAGCTGTACTTAATATGCAGTTATGTATTCTTAATCATGTGAAAAGTTGTCTTAATGCCTACCACAGTAACCACAATTGAAAAGGTTTTATTGCAAATAGCTAAAAATAAATGCTTTTCTTTTTGAAAACTTTTTTTTAACTTTTTTTACTAAAACATTCTTTTCTTGGTTTCTTTGTTTCCTTTTTCCTACACAAGTATTTCAATTTACAGGGGGCAACTAGACAGTTAATCTGCAAAGAGATACAGAGGAAAATGAGTTTAGTAGGCGGGATAACACCCAACTTCCTTCCTTTAGCATCTTGGCTACTCGGATTACTTTAGGACTATGTTATCACATGGGTCGAACTGTTCAGAGCCACAGTATCCTTGTTTATGCTGATGTTTGCAGGTGTAAGTTGCAGCTGTATATACGCACTCAAAGTAGTTAAGTACAAGTCAAGTCACTAAAAGTTCTGTAATTTTTTAAGAAATGGAGATGTTAGATGAAAATAAAGAAGCAAAGACAGCCTGGTCAGAAAACTAGACACATGTCAGCAAAAAGAGGACTCTAATTCCTGTGACTGGAATAAGAGCAGAGTCGAAGCCCTTTGTACCACATCCAGACCCTCTACCTGTGAATTTGCTTCACAAAGGCTGTAGTGGGCCGATGCTGGCTGAACACTACAGGCGTTTTCTCACTCCCCTCTGCAAATGGACAGAGGAGATTAAAAAATCAGTGAAGGATTCATGAGTTGAGATAAGAGCTGGGAGAGGGCACTTACTGCTCACCATCACAGGCAAAACAAACTCAAAGTGGGGATATTAGTTGAATTTATTACAAACATGGTCAGAGAAAAAGAGTGAGAAGTAAAATAATCTTAAAAACACCCTCCCTCCACCCCTCCTTCCTTCCATGTTCTCCCTCCTCCCCTCCAGCAGTGCAGGGGAATGGGGAATGGGAGTTATGATCAGTTGTTGTTTCTGCCACTGCTCAGGGAGAGGAGTCCTTCCCCTGCTCCCATGGGGTCCCTCCCACAGGAGACAGTCCTTGATGCACCTCTCTGGCAAGAGTCCATCCCACAGGCAACAGTTCTTCCCAAACTGCTGTCCTTTGGGTCACTCCTCCATGGTGTGCAGTCCTCGGATGAGCTGTATCAATGGGGGTCCACCACAGGGGCCACAAGACCTACCCAGCAAAAACCTGCTCCAGAGCGAGCTTCGCTCTCTATGGGCTGCAGGTCTCCAGCAGGACCCTGCTCCATCTTGGGCCTCCCACAGGGTCACAGCCTCCTTCATGCATCCACCTGCTCCAGCATGGGCTCCTCTATGGGCTGCAGGTGGGTCTCTGCACCCCGATGGTGCTCCATGGGCTCCAGGGGCACAGCTGCCCCACCATGATCTGCACCATGAGGTACAGGGGCCTCAGCTTCAGTGCCTGGAGCACCTCCTGCTCCTCCTGTACTGACCTTGGTGTGTACCTTGGTGTCTACCTTGCTGTTGCCATGTTCTCACTCTGCTCTTCCCTGGCTGGAATTTTCACAACAACCTTCTGTTCTTAAATATGTTATCACAGAGGCATTACTATCACTACTGATTGGTTCAGCCTTGGCCAGAAGCAGGAGCTGGCTGGCATTGGCTGCACCAGACAGGTGAAGCTTCTAGCAGCTTCTAACAGAAGCCACCTCTGTAGCCCCCCGCTACCAAAACCGAGACACAAAAATTAAAAGACGTGAGGCCCCTCTGCTCTGCAGCTCTGGTCCTTGCAGGCTAAATGCTGTGCTATTAAGATGGCTGCAAAATCTTGTCATCAGTGAAACAAGGAATTTCGAGTTTAGCTTTCTATGTAAGAACAAACTGCACTGGAAATAACACAATCCCTCTCAGTATCGTGGCCTTCCAAATACATCCTGCTGTCTACAAATTAAGCACCAATACCAGCATCTAAATATCTCTTTTCACCCAGAAAGAAACCAAGAAGAAGAAAAGAAGAGTGATAGAGTGTGGGACTAGATGACAGAACATTTACTAACTTCAGACAGTTTCCACACCTTGAAGTATTGTGTGTTTCAAAGCACTGATGAAGGAGCAGTATTAATGGTAAAACACACAAATTAAGTTTGTCCAATAAATAGTTCAAAATTAAATGGGAAATAGTTTGTGTTCTCTTTTGTGCAGTTTCTTTCTGTTCAGACAAGGCTAACCTTGACATTAAGACTCCAAACCGTATTTGTGAGATCAAGTTTCTGTTCCCAGACTCTGCTGAAGAACTGCTGTATCATCTCAAGCCAGTCACTTTCCCTCTCTGTGGCCTCAATTTCCATTGGTACCCAAAGGGTAATATGACAGTCATACCCAGCTTTGTACAATTTATTGCAATTTAAATTGTAAGGAAAGCACCGAGTCTTGCTGTTTGTTCATGTAGACACAAAAATAATCCTATTTTTTGTCTTGCAGCTATTCAAAAGATTTTGTTGTCTGCTGTGCCTCTGTATTTGTTCTTAGAGCCTGCAGTGCAAGTGCATATATCAGGATGCAAGCTAATGTCTCAGCATTGCCAGACTATATAGAACTAGATGATACCTAGAAGCATATGAAAAAAATCTGCAACTCTCACACACATGCATACCAAGCCACCTGTCTCTACCAATCTGGCAATCAAAGGAGGTTCCAAAAAAGCTTCTGTGCAATTCTTCTGCTATTATCTGAACCATATCTTATTAGATAGATTAGATAGATTCATTTCAGTAGTTTTGTTACACAAGTGCAAGATGTTATAAGTTTATAAACTGCAAGCTGCCTGCCAAAAACAAAAAGGAGTCAAAAAGATTTATGATATCACCATTCTGCAGTTGTAATGCATTTCCCACCTGAGCACAGAACTGATCTACCTCAAAGAGTGAAACTACTGCTCTGGAGTCATGGAAATTGCATGTCTCCTGTGCAAGGGAACCAAGCAAGTAAAATGGCTGTGGAAAATTACTGCAAGCCAGTCTCTTTTCCTCATGTGCTGTGTTACATGGCATAACACTGTGAACTATGCTTTGAAAAACAACTCTGCCCTGCCAACTGAACTGTGCCAGCATCTTTACTGGGTAGCTCTACTGTTTTAATGATCAGTGACAGAATCTAGTGTCATTATTACTCTTCCACTATGTCATCCTCAACTCTTGGACTAAAGACCATCTGCAAGTATCCTTCAAAGAAGCTACCAGTAATTCTGTTCTACACATGTTCTTGATATACAGAGCTGAACCAAATTCACACAGCTTATAAATTTCTAGAATAGTCTCTAATGTAATTAATTCAGCACTGATCTCCCAGCTATTTTCCAATGCAGAGTTTACAATAGAAGACATTTTCACAGGGCTGCTTTGAGACAGACAATTGTTTGATGAGAGGCTGTTTATGGGACTGATACAGACCTAATATTAAAGATGAATGGGAAAAAGTATCTTTTGTGCAATAAATAACCAAAAATAAACCAAAAAATAGTTTATATTCTTTTTTTCCCCTGAAGTTCCTTTCTGTTCAGGAAAGGTTGGATGACCTTGACAACAAGGCTCCAGACCACACTTGTGAGACCAGGTTTCCATTCCCAGCCTCTGCTGAAGAATTGTAAGACTTAAGAAGTCTCTGTTGTCGCACAAAGATTGAATTTCATTAACATGAAACAAACAACCCAGGGTTCAGAATGCTGCAAAATAGATCAAAAGGTTAATTCTTCCTTTGATGGAACAAGAAAGAGCTTTTAATACTTCAGCATGCCCACAACGCTGACAGTAATACAGGATTGTGAGTTTGTCAGTCACAGACTGAAAGGTGATAGCATAGTCACTTAGAGGAGTTCTGGGCCTGAATCCTGCCAGGTGACAAATGCGTGATGAAGCACTTTCACTGACAAACAGCAGAATGCATCAAACACATGAAGATTCTTGAACGAAAACAATAGCCCTCTGAAAGGAACTTTGTTCACAGAAAAACAGCCTCATTGGGTTTTTGGTTACTATGCTGGTACTCCTTCAGCATCTACAAGATTTCATCCCATGCAGACAAAACCTGATTACAGACCTTATTTTTCCTTTTACTTTTAACCTTTTTCTCTTCTTTTTTTTTTTTTTTTTTTTTTTTTGGCATGGGGGAGAAGGACGGGTATGGGATGCAAAGTTGCCAGATTTTTTCTAAGATTTGCCTGTTAGTTCTAGAGATTTTCCCGTAGTGCTTTTGTCCAAGTTGCAGAAAACGCTTTTTGAAAGTTAAAAGACCTTTATCTCATCTCTTACTCACTTGATCACAAGGTAACATAACAGTCTTCTACCAGAATAAAGGCTGGGCAAGGCATTCCTTTCTCTCTGGATCATTTTCTACAAACATACCGGGGTTTGAGTTTTTTCCTTGGAGGACTGGGACTTTCAGAATTGTCAGTCTAACAATATTTCTGCATTTTTTTTCCTTAAAGATGAAAATATTAAATGTTTCAAAGTAAAATCTCAGATTCCAATACATGAAACTGATTTTGGTGTTTTGCTCTGTCTCAGCATAATGTCAAATCACAACTCTCTAGACTGACATATGCCTCATGCCCACATTCTTCCCTGGAGGCTGAGCTCCCCTTCAGTTAACACCTTCTGTGAGGTACAGTGACCTTCCTTCTTGTTCTTTTCCATAGTGCAGGTATCATCAAGTTTGACACAAAAATAGCTTTCCAAATCCATTTTATTTCTTGAAAAAATGTTCACTGAGTTTCTTTCATCTCAGTAAAAGCTGTCTGCAAAAAGAGACTCTTAGCAACTCTGTTTGGCTGAAGCTTCTTTCTCCATCAGGTGTTTCCTTTAGATTTTCTATTTGAGTCCTAGATTCATTTTGTTATTTCTAGCAAAATAGATTTTGTTATTTCTACCCCATTTAGATATGGACCTTAACTGCTAAGCTGTCAGATCAGCTGGGGAATAGGGCAGGACAGGATTGAACAGGACAGGTTGCTTTACCAATTCATCAAGCTATTTGAACACAGAATATTTAGATCTCACTTCCTAGTTTGGAAACCAGCTTGTAAGCTTCCATTTGAGTTACGGAAAAAGTGCTTCTGTGCTTAACATGTGGCAAATGTGGCTGCTGCTCCTCTGCTATACTATAAAGATCCCCTACTTCAACATGTATAGGATATCTCATGCTGGAAACTGTAGTCTTTGCAGACTGCACTTCATAAACACAGTGAATGTTGCCATCTACTTTATTTTTTAAAAACACTAATTCCAGCAAAGTAAAATATTTGTCTATATGTTGTTCCCTGCTCTACAGTAAGGTAGAGAACAGCGAAGTTCTTAGACAATAGCTTCCCACACCATCATCTTTTTGGAGTCTCTAAATGGCTGGTATTATTCATAGAATCATGGAATTAACTGGGTTTGAAGAGACCTCCGAGACCATCAGGTCCAACCCTTGATCCACCACCACTGTGATTCCTAGATCATGGCACTCAGTGCCACATCCAGCCTCACGTGAAAAACCTCCAGGGACGGTGAATCCACCACCTCTCTGGGCAGCCCATTCCAATGCTTGTAAGTAAAGAACTTCTTTCTAATATCTAACCTAAGCCTCCCCTGGCAGAGCTTGAGACTGTGCCCTCTTGTCCTACTGCTGGTTGCCGGGGAGAAGAGATTGACCCCCACCTGGCTACAGTCTCCTGTCAGGTAGTTGTAGAGAGTGATGAGGTCACTCCTGAGCTTCCTTTTCTCCAGACTAAATAACCCCAGCTCCCTCAGCCTCTCCTAGTAGGGTTTGTGTTCCAGTCCCTTCACCAGCCTCGTTGCTCTTCTCTGGACCCGCTCCAGCACCTCAATGTCCTTCCTGAACTGAGGGGCCCAGAACTGGACACAGCACTCCAGGTGTGGCCTCACCAGCCCTGAGTACAGGGGAAGGATCACTTCCCTGCTCCTGTTGGCCACAATGTTCTTGATGCAGGCCAGGATGCCATTGGCCTTCTTGGCCACCTGGGCACACTGCTGGCTCATGTTCAGCCTCCTGTCAATCAGCACCCCCAGATCCCCCAGATCCTATTGTGCAAAGAGAAATAATATCTGCATTCGTCTTCGTATATATCTGAATGGTCTTCAACTATAAATTTAGACCAAGATTTTTGTGTTTATTTAAGCTGTGAGTCAAGGCCAAAGCAACTCCAGCATTTACTGTAACAAAAATCCAAACATTTTGCAGCTTCCTGATAGCACTGTAACAGATATGCTGTTTCTGAAAGTACTATTATCTTCAGGATGCTATTCCCATTCATTGCTGAATCTAGCTTGCAGAAGACACTAGCACAACAGTTTGAGAATAAGTCCAATCCTTTATGAAAAAAGATTTAGTCTATCTTGTTCATCTTTACCATCAACCTTGAGGGATTTTCCCTCTCTTTCTCTATAACTTAGTCAGATACTTTAGGTCAGCTTTTGGTCCAGATCCAAAGAAAGGGAAACTACTAGGATCTACCTCACTGCATAAATGCTATGCACCAAAGAATGCACTGACTTCTGTTGGAGGGAAAGAGATATGAAGAGGTATGAAGAGGATTGTGAGTTTGTTTCATTTGTACAGATGCAAGTTTTCATTCAACCAGACGTTTTTAAAGCATATCAAACAACAAGTTATCCCCCATTAGAATAATTTTTTTAACAATCACTTTAACACCTTGGGTCCTTTAAGCAGGAAAATGTAATTTGGGAAATAACCCAGCTCTAGTTGATGATACATTTATAGACAAGTACAGGCAGTGAGAATCTCTGTCATTTTAGTCAAACTATTGGCTCTGCATGTGCTGTTCTGCAAAAAGTAGGACCTGGTTCTGATATTAAAGGCTCTGTCTGAGTGCGTGAGTTTTCACTTTGGCAAAGTTATCAAAGGCAGATAATGTCCTTTCTAGCTTTTAACTCTGGATTGAGCAGGGGTCAGCTCCTGTTCAAAAATCTTCAGGGTCCTGTCTCCACAGATTCCTTTCAAACCATTCTTCTTTAACCTGGGACTGATGGACTGCATTGGGTCCTAGCCCCCCCATTACTATCTTCAATATATTCCTCAAGGCAAAGGCAGCAATTAGAAGTTGAGTCTATCATGCTTATGCAAGCAATGACAGCACAGGCACCACAGCTGAGGCTGGTGTGGAGAGCATATCCATGACACTCCTTTTGTTCAAAGGGATCTTGTTGGGGACTGAAAATCCTGCCCTTCATTTTCAAGCGTAATTCAGTTGTGAAATACAGTATTTCCTGGTGGAAAGCAGGGCTTCCTAGATCAATCTTCTCACTGCTGGGATCGAACAAACAGTGATCAGAAGAGCTTCTTATCATAAGAAGCACTTATCTCAGGTACAGTATCTGATCATGCCCCAAACAGTGCTGGGCATCTCACAGCACTGACCCTGTGCCCCAGAGGTCTTGGCTGTACACTGCATCAGGTACAGCAAAGAGGCAGGAAGCAGTGGGGAGGAAATGAAAGAGAAAACAACAAGTATACAAGAGCAACACATCAGATGTGATGTGGGCACGGCAGGGCTTGTTGTTCCTAATGAACCACAACAGAGCTCTGGGGGAGTGATTGCTATTGTAGATTCAGTTCTTGTGGAAAGATTTGGCCATGGCGAGTGACAACAGGAAGGTATTCTTGGCATGCTGAGTATAGAGCCACCCCAGTGACTATTGTATAGCCTAGAGATATGTCCAAGTTTAAATTTAGCTACACTGAGTACAGTGTGCAATATTGATCTCACAAGAGAGAAGGTCAGAATGGGATCAAAATCCAGCTAAGGAGATGAAGAAAATGAGCTTATGCTGTGCTCTGTGCTGCACTGAACCAATGGCAAAATGAGGCAGTCTAAATCTGGCTAGGATGCATCTCTCAACATGTCACTAATTTGAGGGCACTGTAGACATATCCCGGTTGAGGTACACCCAGAGGACAAAGAGAATTCTACTCTTCCCCCTCTCACACACAGATGCACACGTGATTTGAGAAAGTTCCATCTTCCTTACTCCTCCTCGGTAACTCAACACCACTTGCCCCACATCTGGCACAAGTATGACTAGAAGATTGGGTTTATCATATGTTTGCAGAGAGGTCTCTCTGGAACTGTAGAGTCTTGTAGAGTCTTCTTAACTTAGAAGATTTTATTAGGTGGAGCATAAACCTATACCTCTTCCAGTTCGAGAGTTAGTACAGTTACAGTTATCAGCTGGGGATCTCTGCATCACGGTCTGTTTAGGGGTATGTACATACTGCTAGAAGCTTATTGAAGGGGATCTCATACAGCACATGGAGTACCCTTATTCCTGTTGGGTTTACTCATTCAAGAAGAGTCATCATCAAGAGGAGAAACACTTAATGCCCGGAAGCTCCTAATACCCCTGAGTTGTCCAAGCCAGGGTACCAGATTATTTCTCCAGCCCTAAATATGTACAATGGCAAATATTCAAGTAGTGTCACCATTAACCTAAGTGGACTGTGGGCAAAAACATTCTTGTGCTAACACCTGAGTACATAGTGTTGTTCTTTCAATCTATATGAAAGGCTCCTACATACAAGTAGCCAGATTTCTGTGTAACAGAATTCTCAGAATATGAATGTAGGTTGCTTATTGTTAGTTTCTGACTTGAAAAATATTGACCTCGGATTGAAAACTCAAGAGGCAGAATCAAAACCAAGAGTGCAGTATTCACAACTTGCTGATGAAGTGTTTACATCTGGACATTCCCTCCTGGCTACAGCATATACAGTAAAAGTATTCTCTAAATCTCACAAGCAATAGGACTACAGACCCATTAAACCTGCAAGGGGTTTGAAGGACACTGTCAAAGAACCATAAAAATTACAAACCCTATTAATTAACATCCTGCCTATATGTCTTCCAAAGAAGGGATTATTTTCTTTGACTCATCCAGTTTTAAAATGGATGAGGAGATCCCATTTTATTGCAAAGGAGCTCTAATTAATGTTTGTTTACAGCTCTGGGGAGTTAATTCCAATTCTGAGCTGCACCTACAGCATTGCAGCCATCATCTCATAAACCAGCGAAAGACATTTGAGCTCAAGAGCAGCTATGCCTCTTTGTGTGATATTCCCTTGTTTTACTCTTTGTCCTTCCTTTCTGATGCTATCTATAGGAAAGCAGGATTTGTTTAGCAGTTCGTCTGCGCCTGCTGCATAATCCTCTGCAGCACACTGCTGGCAGTTACAGGGATAATTATGTGACCAGGAAGGTTCTGGCAGCGGGTAGTGCCCAGTGGCAGGAATGAATGAATTTGAAAAGATTAGTTTATTTCCATACAGAGTCCTTCAAGAAAGACAGAGGAATGCTGAGAAATCAGTGGGAAGGAATGTCTTTCCAACAAAACCACAGAATTTGCAGGCAGTATCCCAAATCTGTCTACCCAGTGCTGTCACAGCACTTCGACCAAGTCATTTACCTTTGCCATATCTCAGGCTTCTCAGCTGCAAAGCAGGGACAAAATACTCCTGACAAGGGTGTTCTGTTTCTATCTCAAGACAGGGCTTGTAAGTTGGGCACTGTTAAAACATTTTCAGACTCATGGAACTAGGTTTAAATATTATTAAACACAGAAGACAGCTGAATAGCTTAACAGAATGTGCTTTCAGCAGGGCTCAGTGTTTTCTTAAAGGGTTTTTGTATGGTAATGTGACATTTTACAGCCTATATACAGGCAATTATCTTTGAAAGAAAAATGACCTTTTTTTTTTTTATTTGGAGAAGAGTCTTTGATCAAACTGAATTTCTGGGGGAGCTGATATGCAAGGACAGAATATGGATACAAAGTTGTATCCTGGAGCTGTTATTAAAGGTACGAGAATTAAGCAACATGAGGAGGCCTTAGTTAGGAGCATTCAGACGACATCAGACTCTGGCACCAACTGGAACCAGTGTAATCTGTTGTGTCTGTAAATTATTTTGCAGTATCTCTTAGCTCTTCCACAACTAGATTGCTGTGCTCCAACAAGATTCCAAATGAATGACAGAAAAGAATAACTAAAAGGCTTGTTGTTGCTGCTGAACATCTCAAAATTGTTTGGACCGCTGTGTTAACAGGACATGTCAAATTAAACATTAATAATATCTGGTCATATTGTTTGAGTGCAAATTCACCAAAAGTTCTTATCGTCCTTAGAAAATATTATTGCTCCTACATCAAGGAACTTAGTGGAGTTTTTACCACAATTATATCAGGAACAGGTCTTATGGACAGAAGCTTTAAAACTGCAGTCTAAAACATGGATGTCATCTCCATTCTCACTGCACCCTTGGGGTGCTAGCAGAAATATTTATTTTGCTTTTGCTCACAACCAGCATCAAACATTATAGCAGCTGTCACGCATACAGCATTTCTGCGTGCTGTATGCACGGTGCCATTGCCTGCTCAGGGTACAGGGGATCAGTTGCATTCGCAGATTATAAGGCCCTAACTAAACAAGACTTCAGGATGCTTGGTAATCTGCGGGACATGCAGCCTGTATTCACAACCATTCCTTCCAAACCTTGTTTTTTTTCCACCTACATTCTTTCCTGTTATAATTTGACATTAACCTACCATTCCTACATTGCACAGTTACAACAACAAAAGAATAAATTTAGGTCCCTTCAGACACTTCCTTTAACCACTCTTTCCTTCCATACTCTCTCTCACACATAACAGTCATACTTCTATGAGTTTATGGTTGAGAGTGCTTGCCACAGGGATAAATAAGAAGGTAGGAAGACAGGTTGGGCAGCAAACTGAAAAAGCAAATGTAAATGTCTTCAAAATTCAACATTTCAGTGTCTGTGCTGGATGTCACTACTTTTGAAGTGATGTTTTATCCATCTGCTTCCCTTGATGTATAGTCCAGGAGATTTGAAAAATAACAGAAACTTCATTTAACAGTACAAAAAATTACAACCTGTGAGTTAGGCTAAGACTACGTAAACATAAATTGCAACCAGTCCTTTGTAAATTAGAGGGGACAAAGAGAAGAAAAACACCAAAATAATTTTTTTGAAGGAGTTATTTTTCATTCAGAATGAAAATACAGCCAGATTCTGGGCAGTTTCATTCATGAACTTACAAGTAATAACTTCAGTCAATTACAGAAACTTACTAGTTCCTTCTTCCACATTGTATTTCCTGGATTTTGTCTTTCTTAGGCCTGAAGATAAAATGCAAGCCAGAGAACAACCAGTAGTATTGTTCCTCTGTCAAGAAAGAAAGCTACTCAGCTTTTTTATAGAAAAGTTTTCTTCTTCCTCTGTATCTGAAGAGCAACAAGGTTGACAGAACAAGGACTCCAGTGGAGCAGTAGGCTGTTTACACAATTTCCTATTACCAGAGAGTCTGTCAGAGCAGTGAGGTGTTTATTCTACTGGAAAGCAAGTTGGGTCTGATGTTGCTTAAGCCTTCCAGCTGAATCACTGTTAACATAAGAAATGTGTTCCCTCAACAGCTTTGGGGTTTTGGTCTGTTTTTCAAAAGAAGTGAGTCAATATCTTCATACTGCTAGACATCTCTTCCAAAAACCTGTTAGCCTGTTTGAACCAAACCTGTGAGAGGATATAGATTCCTCACTAATGTGAAACTAGGCAGCCAGGTAGGGAAATGCAGTAATGCCTCAACTGGGGGATGTGCAGTAAGTAGCTTCTCTTCAAACATCAAAGGGTCTACAGAGGAGTCCAGCCCCAAGACAAAAAGCTCTGGAAAACCAGGTTTCTTTGGTTCAACTTCTGTTGAAAACATTTATTTGAGCTTTTAACGTCAAGTGAGAGATAAAAAGGTTGTTAATGATCCCTGTTATTGCACAAAACATATAATACAGCCTTCTCTTAAACTGACCACAGTCCATCATAAAGCCACTTGTGTTTCTTGTCCCACAATTCTATTTGAAAGGTTATCTCAGAATGTCACTGCTCTAACTGTCAGAAAATTAGAAGGAAGTTGAGTATTTCTTGGTTCTGTTCTAAAGCCAACATTGTTCTTTAGCTGGAAGACCTCTTCTTCTCTCACATCTGCCTTCCCCAGACTCCACTGTGAAATTCCAGAACCTCTGCCCTCTTACACTTGGCTTGCCAAGGCTAAACCAGACAAACTCTTCATTTCCATCATCATCTGTTCTGCTTTAGTTCTTCTTTCCTGAAGGTGTTTGCTCAGTAAGCCATGCCTTGTGCCTTACTGTTAGTACTTCTTTCACTTGCTTGGTACATGTTCTAAGATTACACTTTTTCATGGTTCTATTACACTGACAACTCACAGATATCTTGTGTCTTTCTCCCCCTTTTGTCATTTCAAACTCATAAATTCCTAAAATTTCTGGGTTTTTATTAAAAGTCAACCTGTTTCTCAGACTCAGATTCTTAAGGTCATTTGGTTCTTTCTGTGCCATATCCAAGTTTGTTATCTGATGGTGTCTCCCTACTTTGGGCAAGCCATAATTTTATCAGCATAATTTTGGGTTTATGTCAATATCATAAAAGCCTATAAATTGGATTGGTCCCAGAACTGATCTTTCCCAAGCTCTACCACTAATCTTCCTCCAAGCTGGTTCTTCCATCACAATAACTTTTTATCACAGCTTTAATGGACAGGCAGTTCTGTTAATTTGTCTCCTCATCTTGCAAATTTTTCTATATTCAAAAATTTGTGCCCTTTTCAGTCACTCCATGTCATGGAGAGACAATTAGTTCTATGTATTAACACTCACAATAGTTCCAGTCTGTGTCTTGTTACTACAGCCACACTGGCCAGTTTAACATTAATAGGACCCAGCACAATCTCCTTGCCAGCCACAGATGATAATTAATGTTTTTCACCTCCAAAGCTATTGCTTGTGCAGTACAAGCTAAGTGGACCCTAAGGCTTGCATGGGAGTGATTGCTATTGAGGAAGAGCATTTCCATCTGAGCACTTTTTCTCCATAGTTTCATTACTGTCTTATCTAACTTCAGCCAGATCCAGCCATCTCTTCAGGGCAAGTGAAAGCTGTGAGATCATGATATTCAATAGCCTAGAATGAGAGATCCTCCACAGAATACTGGGATTTCAAACTTTCATTATCTTTCCTGATGTCTCCCTGCACATACTGGCAGAGAAGCTGAGTTTTCAGACTACATGTATGAAATGAGAGAAATTTTTTATTGGTTATGAGGTTTAAGCTCAGAATCAATAGTGTTGCTACTGTAGCTCTGTTCCTATGGGATCTGAGAAAGAATGGGTTGGGAATAGAATATGGGCAAAGTATCTGGTTATATAAAAATGACAGGTGAAAGTGAATATATGTAAATATATGTAAATTATTATATAATAGTATAATAATAATATTATATCATATTATAAACCAAATAAATAAAAGCTGTATTACTTTTAACATTCTTCAGTATAATTCAATTTTAAGAGTCCTAGGAGATGCCTTCTAAGGATTGTTGATTCAGCCTCCTAAACAGAATAGTAATTTTTGAGGTTATGATGCCTTCCATCCATCAGATCAGTTATCTTGCTGATAAAGCAGATGTCCTTCTCAAAATTTTACAAGGGGAAGACAAAAGGTTGGTCAGACTTCTTTTGATAGCACTGTCTTTTAATGAAACACATACAAGCATTCATCTCACAGTTATTGTTCTTAGGGGCTCACACAAAAAGCAAATTCATAAAGAACTGGTTTTAATAGTTTTGGAAGCTGGGATTGCAAGACACTTCTTTCCAAGAGTCACTAGTCACTGGTCCTTCAAAAATGCTCTTAGCATCCAGCCTCTATTTCAAACCACAAAAACTGACTGCTATCTCTATAAAAGGAGAGTTCTACATGCAGTCAAGAATTAAAAGAGACATTCCAGTAAACTACAAATGGTACAGGTTTTCTATGATCCATTAATTTATGAACACAATTAAAACAGTGTTTTCCCCTAATAGGAAAACATAATAAAAGATGCTCTGCTAGTCTACCAAAAATAGTTGTCTAAATAGAGGAAAGACTCTATTAATGTATCACTGTAAGCCATTTACATTATTTATTCACCTACTGCCTCCAAAATCACTGGCCTTGAGATTTGGCCTAAGAAACAATTATCTGTGACCACTGTTGAAGACAGGATATTGACCTATATTGTCTATTGGTCTGACCAGGTATGACTGGGTTTGTGTTCTTGTATTTACATTATTAGACTGAACACTTTATATTCAGACACAGCAGGCTCCATCCCAGTGGATCAGGTATGACATTAGTGCTGAAGTGCTGTAATATCAGCAAAGAGCCTATTTGAGATGAAAGACAACTGACCTGCAAACCAGGTTTGGTCATGTTGACAAAGTTACACTGATAGAGAAGTTAACAGACTCACAGCTTAAATAAAACCCTCCAACTTATGTTCTGTAGAAAGCCTGATTAATATTTTATGGTTTATTACCATTCTTTTGGTAAATTATTCAAAAGCATAGCTCGGCAAAGCACACGGGAAGTCCACAGTGTCAGGTCAATTAGTTCTTTAAGCATTATGTAGAATTTCAAGTATTTGTTTCCAATTACAGAATAAAAATGTTATGATTGCAGAACAAGAGGAAGAGAGGTAGGTTAGATATATTCCTTTTATGAAAAATCCACTTAAATATTTGGGGATTAGTACCCCAAGTGTTAGAGTTCTCTTTGTGACTATAGTTCTTGTAGCACTGGTAGTAGAAAGGCAAAAACTTATGTTCCTGCATGCTAGCTGAGAAATATCAGACTTATAGCTGAGGATTTAATTCCTGTATCCCTTTATCATGATTAAATAAGCAAACCAACCAGCTACAAAAGCAGCCCTCTATTAGGGATCATTTAACAATCTCTCCAAAAATTTGTGGGCTGTTTGTAATTTCAGAAAGTGAGAAAACAATCATTAGCTGATGCATTCCACCTTCCTGTTACTGTGAAATTGCTCTCTATTGTACATTTTCAATTGATCCCTCCAGGTCACTGCAGCTTTTTAAGTCCTGTATATAAGGAACCATGCCTTTCTTCAAGCGCTCCTTCCAACACAACAGAGCTCATCAGGGAAGACAGCCAGTCCAAGTATTTCTTCTTAATTGAGTCTCCTGTATGTCTCTCCCACTCTGGAAAGACTTCTAGTCTTTTGAGCTGTATACACATATCATTCTGTTATGTAAACACCCTCAATGCTCTCCTAATTACTCCATCAGGTTCACTGTAACTCTGGGTGTTTAAGTTTAGGAGCATTAAATGTTTCAGCATTTCATGGGCTAACTATTCACAGTTTTCCTTAATGACTGTTGTGGTAGTCCCCTCATTTTTCCACAGTCCTTGATACTCCTTTGACATTACATGCATATCTGTCCACACACCACTGAAAATTTAATAAATAATCCTGAAACAGTAAAAGGTAATGAGAAGGTTATGATCTTCGGTGTCATCCTTCAGGGATGGCCTGTGATGGAGTCTATGATTAGGCTCCAATCCATTCTTCTAGGTGCTATATAATTTTCTCCTGTGCAACACATGCCTTTGTCATTGTCTTGTCCTGGAAGGAGGTAACTTTTCCTTTGAAGCTCGAAACCTGAGCAATCCAGTCAATGCACATTGGATACATGAAGTTATCCTATTTAAAAATGGCTGCTCACCCTCACATCATCACAGCCATTCCAGCTGAGTCTAGACAACCTCCTTTTAGGCTTGTGTTTGCAGTTTGACAAAAGTCAGGGTTAAATCAATATGTCTGTTCCATAGTATCCTGAAAACTCCTGGTCTTCTGGTTTTTCAAAGCAAGAACCTCTTGATTCCTGGCCCTAGTGATCACATTTCCTACAGCTTTCTGCTTTTTCTACAGAGCTAAGAGATGGAAAAGCATCAGTCCAGTAATGATTTTGTCTGTGATTACACAGTCACATTAATGTAATCTCAATCCAGTGGTGAATGGAATGGTCTTGTCCACTTCCACATTACTAAACACTTCCATTATGTCCCTTGCCATGAATTAAGAGTCCACACAGGTTCACAGTGAGCTAGATTAGGTAACTTGTTTGCCAGAAAAAGGACAAAGAAAGTCATGGAAAGGCAAAACAAAGGAAAGGAGACAGAAGAGAGAGGGAAGAGTGGAGTAGGATGGAGAGGGAGAAGACTTTAACTAGATAATTTTCCTGATTTAGTTTATGTGGTTGTACAAATGTTAGTATCTTATCAAAACATCCAGAGAAAAACTTCCAGAAGCAGAGAATAAAGGGAGACTACCACTCTCCATGTCAAGCTAACTTGTGTTAGCACTCTCCTGTGCTAACTTGAATTGGCTGCATAACCACAGCTCATAAGTCACAAAAGTCCAGTGTTTCTGACCAAGTCAGTAAACCTACTACACAGGAGCATCCTGACTTTTAGCTGAGAGAGCTTTCTGGTACCTCAGGGTCAAATGGACTGACATTTCCTGTAAGAAGCAGGAATTACACTCAAAATTACCATGTTGATTATAGAAAAACCTGATGAAAGAAAGCAAGGAATACAGAAAAATGAATGCTTTAAACTGCCTCAGCATAAAGGCAAGCTGAAAATACCATTCATTGACTAATTAAATAATTTCCAGACATATTTGAGCAAGAGAGGCAGGCAGATCTCACATCATTCTCCATTTACATTTTACAGGGGCATTCCAACCTAAACAATTCTATGATTCTATTACATCTTGCTTTCCAAATCATTAGGTATAGACCACAGCCAGCAACCAAACTGGCAGTGCAATGGTGTGATAAAGTAATTCACATAAGTATTTCTAGTTCCTGGCCTTTTTTCAGTTATTCCAAAGTTCTTCAGACAAAGAATGAATTTCGCTTCACAGCAAGTTGATAAAGTACACAAAACCCATTGCACTGTTAGAAAACAGAGGCACAGAGGTTACTGTCTGTAACCACATAGTAAAATAGTTGCATCATGAGGATATCCACCTGTATAAAAATGTCAAATCTTTGATATCAGACAGCACCAGCAGTGGTCACGGTGGCAGTCACCACCACTGACTGTTGCAGATTTTGGATGGACAGACTTTAAGACACTCTGAAATTGCTCACTCCTTCTTCCATCTCTCAGGTTAATGTTTCAAGTACTGGCAACAAAGAATTGTCTTCTGGGGCATACAAAGTAACTTTGTGATCCTATGTTTATGCCTTCCCCAAAGGCAGGCCCTGAAGAGATCTTTGGTTAGCTACAGAAATGTCACTGAAATATGGACCCTTCCAGTCAATTGCTGATTGGCTCAAGGAACAAGACAAAAAGAAACCAAATGTGCTTAGGAGAACCTGTTTATTTTTCCTTTGTTACTTTCAGAACAGTGTGACAAGCCATGCGTCGTTTGGCAGACTGTTTTCGGCTTTGCACCACAGCAAAATAAGTACATTGGTATCTGCTCCTAAGGTATCAGCTTTACAAATTGTGGAAACCTCTTGGTGAGAGTACTGAAATTCAGCTCTGCCAGACTGTTTACACCTGCCAGTTGGAGATAAATTTATACATTAAGAGGCAGTGGAAACCTCCAGGAAGAAGTCAAATTTCAATCTCTTCTGACTACCCCTGCAGAAAATGATACCCCTGATGGCTCTGATGAGGTGGGTTGTGGGTTTCCTTTTTTTCCATTGCCTGGCTCTGCAGGAAATTTAAGTCCTTTCAGATCATTTAATAATACTCTTTAGTACCTCAAAGGATTATATATTCATCTTTTTGGCATATGTAAGGGAACCAACCTTCCCAATATACCAGTTTAGCAGCTTGGCTGCTGCTAGACACCTATCCTTTACATTTCCTGTCTTCCTGCCTTTTGGTACACATGACAGCTTCTTTAAGTGAAACTAAAGCCACAGTGGAACATGAAACATCCCTCTTGAATGCAGGGGGCAGAGAACCAACTGGTACAAAACCGAGCATTTGCCTTGCGACATAACACAGCTACTGCAATGTGCACCTCTGTGAGTGGACTGGGCCAAACTGCAGCACCTTGCATCACTGCAGAAACCACTTGTGCCAGAAACACAGCATGCACTGCTGCATAATGTCCTCTGCAAACACTGCAGGGGATCATTTTAACTATACCAGAATTTCCTCCAATTTTCCAAAAAGAAGGACACACCTTTCACGATGTACTTTCTCACATTAGCATTTTCAGTTCGTTCTAATTTCTCTATCGTATACAAAAACAGATGTTATGTTTTTAGGAGATCTGTGCACACTTTTTCTTGACAGTGACTCACTGCAGCTCCACAGGGGCACACATCTTTCCTCACGGAGTCAGAGCATACTTCACACATAATTTAAAAGGAAGAGATCCTGAGAGTAAATAGGGACAGGAGAAGGAGGCTCATTTCTGGAAAAATAATGTGCTGATTTGATGTTACACTTTCTAATTCTGCTTAGATTTGCAATTCTAAAATTATTTTTCATTGAAAATTGACATTAAAACAATGGTTACATATGCACAGCTCTTTTTGTGAAACTGTAGTAAAGCATGATGGCAGAGGGAAAAAATGTAAATTAAAGGGACCAAAACCAAGTTGTAATTTTAAAATAGTCTACCAAGAAATTTGAGGACACTAATGCAAAAGAACTCAGCTTTGGATTTCAACATGGTTGTCATTTCACAAAAAAATAAAACCAATTATGGTTTTGCAAAAGGAGAAACCACAATATCCTCTCTAACACAGTGCATTTAGAGTGTTTCTCAATGCCCTTAAAGGGAGACTATCACTCTAGCCTCCAGTGAACTTCATGCTGCAAGATCAGACACATTTCAGCTATTTCACTGGTTCCTCAGTCTCCTTTTCTAACTTCTGGCTTCACTGTCACTTTTTTCACTACCTCACACAAACAAAAAAGCAATAGCTTTTTTGAGTCATAAAGACAAATTACTGTAGATGTCAAACAGTAAAGATAATTATATTTTAAGCGTTACCAGAAAAAGAAAAGGTTAGAGAGAGGAAGTACTTTTTAGTAATAATCTCTCAGTTAATTTGTGCATCACTTTTAGCATCAGGTGAAAGTGTTCGGGTAGAACTGTACAATCCAGTGGTCTTGCAGTGGGAAACCCCAGATCACTTTGCTCTCATACAAGAGAAATAAAAAAAAAAAACCAAAAACACCTCAATAAGCAGTCAGCAGTTCTTTCATATAAGAGGTGTATGTGGGGAAATACTGATATCACACAGAAAACATCTTATTAGTCTCTCTGCCAATATGTTCTATTAGGATTGGCATCACCAGCTTGTCACTGGCAAAGCACTCCACAGAGTCTTGCACTTAAGTTTCTCATTCTATAAATTCCTCCTGGAGCATTTGCCATCATGTTCTCTATATGACCAAAATGTTACATACAGCTTTGAAACATCTGTCAACGACTTTCTCTGACTTTCTTTCTTTAGCTTCAGGCTGCTGGAGTTGTCCTTCCAAGTTCAGAGACTCTGAGCAACTCACTTGAATGTATTATTATGCCTTATCATATACATGGCATATCTGTGATAGTTTAGAAAAACTAAATGCAATCCTTTCTCCAGAGATACATAGCAGATATGTGAAATTATCATTCAGGGATAAAGTCATATATCACAAAGGAAATGAAGGGAGCAGTGGAGCCTTCATCTTTGGGGAAAGTTGTCAGTTTTAAGGAACAGTTGGAAGGGAGATCACATTTTGTATATGAATATGATAATACATAAATATATAAAATAAAATAATATGTAATATATACACACATATTTTTCACAGATGCTGAAAGTCTGAGGGTAGAGAGGAATCCCAGCACAAAGCTCTGTGTGGGAGAGACACAAAAGGAGCAGTTGAGAGACAAGATTGGCAAAAACAGCATGTGGATTTGTGGGCAGAGAGCTGTGTGGGCAGAGCTGTTTACAGCCTTGAAAGCAAGGACAAGGAATATGAATTTAATGTGGATTTAATGTGGATTTTCACTGCAATATTTTACAATTACTTGGTTAACATTTCTAGACTGTTCTACCCTCTAGTATCTTCTAGACTGCTTCTCCTAAGCACCTTCTGAGTCCTTTACCTTGAAACAGTCAGGGCAAGGGACTGATAGAGTACTGCAATGGGAAGACAAAATGTCTGACTCATGGAAAACTCCATCAGTAGAGATTTCCCAAGAAAATGTGTCGGTCCATGTGATCTCTGATTTGCCCAATTTCTTGCACAAATGTCTGGGTATTTCTTTTTAATCAAGCAACAGGCAGGTATCAGAAGGATGTATGACATCAAGCTATTCACATTTAAGAAACTTATTTGATAAAGTTCTGCAAATAATGATTCCGTTCTTGTCAGAATGGGTAAAAGACAGGTTGCTGGAACATGGACATGAGAAGATGTCAGGCAAAGAACGGTGATCACCCTCCTAGTGCCTTACTCACATAATGGAAAGTAAATATTGCAAAATTACACCCTGTATCTCCAGGGTATCTCTAAATCCCCATGTCAGCAGGGTACCATGGGCAATCTTTATGTTGAATATGCTGCCTCCCTGGCTACCAGGCACCAAGATCAGAGATCCCACACCCCTGAGAACACCCTGAGGTCAGGCAGGTGGGTGGAACAGCAGTGCCCAGAGGATGACACTAAACATCATACTGCCAAGTGGGCATGACCTGGTAAATATGTGCTCATGTCCTACTTCAGCTTAGCATGGAGGGGTCTCTTTGTACAAATTGGGCAAGCAATTGCATATGCCTGAAAATACAAAAAGCAGAACAGAAATACAGATCTTTTTGAGCTAAACATTCAGTCATGTTTGTGGCAGCTCTGTGAATGTTATAAAAAAGTCTTTGACACATGGAGTAGGATCAAAATCTCACAGATGGATTTTTACCCTAATTGAAAACAAAGAAAATTAATCTATGTATCTGGGATATCATGGTAAGTATCATGCTTCTCTCAACTTCTCCATCCTGAGATTTGGAATGGGTGGAAAGTGCTACTCTCATAGCTTTGGGGCCTTCTGACAGCTGCAGTTCATCTTTGGTGGGACCACAGTGAGCAGTAGAAAAGGAAAAAATGCTTTCTGTGTAGAAAGTCTCCACAATCAATGTAAGCCTGGCCTGCTAAATCCTCACCAGCTCCTTTGATCCAGGTTGGGAGACAGAATGTGGTCAAGGTGAGAGAATATAGTATGGCAGTAATTCCCTGTTCCTACAGGCCTGCAGGAAGCTTAGTGTGGGTGACAGCAGCCCCAAAGCAGAGCTTAGGGGGGAATCTACAGAGGTGTGTGGTTTAACCCCAGGCAGCAACCAAGTCCCACACAGCCACTTGTTCACATACATCCCCCTCAGTGGGATGGGGGAGAGAATCAGAAGAGTAGAAGCAAGAAAACTGATGGGTTGAGACAAAGACAGTTCAATAGCTATAGCAATACCTATACTCAAGCAACACAATATACCTATACCTGCATACTCAAGCAACACAAAACGAGGAATTAGTTCACTGCTTCCTATCCACAGTCAGGTGTTCAGCCACCTCCAGCAAAGTAGGGCTGCATCACACATAAGAGTTACTTGGGAAGACAACTCCCAATGTCCCTGTCTTTCTTCCTCTTCATCCAATTTTATAGGCTGAGCGTGTTGCCAAATGGTATGGGATATCCCTTTTGTCAGTTGGGGTTGCCTGTGTCCCCTCTCATCTACCTTGCACATCCCCAGTCTCCTCACTGGTGGGGTGGGGTGAGGAGCAGAAAAAGCCTTGACTCTGTGTGAGCACTGCTCAGCAGTAGCAAAAACATCCCTGTGTTATCAACACTGTGTGCAGAACAAACCCAAAAGCCACATACTAGCTACTGGCAAGAAAATTAACTCTATCCCAGCCTAAACCAGCACAGAAGGCAAAGTCTTCCTGTGCCTGCACAGAGCACCCTCATTGCCATCAACAACACGGGAATAAAATAATTGAGATCGCAGACTTCTAGTCACAGCAGGAATTACAGGACTGTAAATTTGCTTCCATCAGAGAACCTCACATGTCATTTGCTCCCCATAGCTTCAGAGGCAAGAAAATAATTCATTATCCACATTGCCTCAAAGACTTTACATTTTTTGAGGTAATTCTAAAAATTGGACTAGATTGTCCCATGTCTAAGACATGAATGTTCATCAGGCTCAAATGAGATCATAATCTACTCGTTCTTCTTCTTTGGAGGTATATTCTGCACCCAAGCAGTGCAATAGTTGAGATGCACTAGTTTTTACAACCAGTAGCACAGAAGGGACCATTTTAGCTACCAACTTGTCCAGTCACCTTTGATTTCTCCTTCTCCTCCACAGATAACTAAATATGTGCCAGCAACTGGGCTCACAGGAGAAGTGAAAATCAAAGAAAAGGTAGACTCATACTACACATCCAGATACAAGATGCCTTAACTGTATCTTTTTGCTGAAACATATAGTGAAATTACTCTCCTCTACCAATGGAAAGCTCCCCAATGTTTGTCCCATGGCATGGATTTCTCCAGCACATTGAATACAGTCCAGACATACCCCATTCACATGACAAACATTCACGTCCATGTACTTAGCATTTGCTAAGTGGGTTTTACCTCCTCATAACATAAAGTGGTGCAAGGGGTCCTCAGGAAGGAAATACTAGGGATGAGGTTACAAGCAAAGTAAATTGTGCTGACAGGATAGATCTGGAATGTAAATCATCAATTGCACGTTTCTTGCAAAGACAGTGCAAAGCATGCTTTTGCTTGTCTGTGCCAATCAGCTGCACAAAGCTTGCAATCAAATCTTCACCTCAGTCAGGAAATATTTTTTTGCTTTGTACCATAGCACCACCACATTTTCCTCTCTGTAGAAAAGCAGCAGAAAACAGATGACAATTACTTTTTTTACAGAAACTCATTTAGTAAGAAGCAGCTACCTCTCCTGATCTCATATTATTTAGAATTTGCTGGGCTTCGTTTTATTCATAGATTTGCAACAGCCCAACCAAATCCATTTCAAAATCTCTACACACTTCTATTCAAAGCACTTCTTTCTTAGCACAAATTATTATAGCACATTCCAATTTTCCTCATAGCTGGGGAAATGTGCCTGCCATACTGAATTAATAGAGGTCGTTTAACACTGGCCCAGGGTGCTCAGCAGCAGCCAGGAGAGGGGGACCTGTTTCACCAGACACCACTAACCTGCTACAAGGGCAGCAGGGGCAAGAACACTATTTTGATCTCATTGTCATAGGGTTAGCAAGGAAAAGACATGTCCTCAGAATTTGTGAAGTGCAAATCCTGGTGCCCAGAAGTAATCTGCAAGGCACTTGGAGGCAGGAGAGTGTCCAGGCACATCTGTTTTCAGGCTTTTCTCAGAGACACCTGTGGTCCAGGAACACTGCAAAGAGGGGAGGAACAGCAATGAAACTTTGTGGCTTCAATTATGGCAGTCCCTCTCTTTCTCGGTGCTTTTGCAAAGGAAAGGGTTTCAGATCTGCCCGGAAGGGAAGGGGTCAGGAGGCTAAATGAGACAGAGGGGCTAGACAGGGGATCCAGGAGGTGACTTCTCCCTCCTGCCCTCCCTACACCTGGAGAGAAGGGGCAGAGTGTACACCACCAGCTTTGCTAGACCTCCCCATAAACAAGACAGTTCTCTTACCATTTCCACAGGGATCTCGCACTGCTCCAGCCCTGCCCCAGCCCTGCCCTGCCTCCCACAAATGGCAGAGGAGCATTTCCACCTAAGTGGTGAGTGAAGGGGAGCAGAAACTGCCCTGTTGTTCAGGGGAGTGCTTCGCTCTCTCTGCTCTGGTAAGAAGGGGTTGGCTCTTCTCTGCCTCTCATCACCTCTGCATCCTTGCCTCTTCCTTCCCTCACACTGCCACATCACTAAGAGGGAGCATCTGCATTCCCCTCCCTCACTCCCAGCCCAACCCAGCCCTACAGCCAGTCCTGAGGGCTGTGAACTCCCACCACAGCAGTGGCAAGAAATTGGGACAGCTCACACCAGGTACTCCATGGACATTAGGCAGACCACAGGGAGAAGAGAGGCAAAAATATGGTTTAAGTTGGCAGCACACTGTGAATGGCTGTGCCAAATGAGCAAAGTGAACTTGGGGAGATCACCGCATAGGCTCAATGAATTTGGAGAGCTGGGAGGAATATGAAAGGTCCACTATGAGGAAGTGCCATAAAAAGATTGGTATGGCTTGGTCTCATATGGGTACATGGCAGGGGCTGATGCTATGTTAGCTGCTGTGCTCATCTGAGTGTAGCACCCTGCCACCCTCAACCAGCACAAGTGTGTTCTGGATTATACTGTTCCAGTGAAAATATACACAATATAACTCTTTATCACTATTTGGATTCATTGTTGGGGGGTTTTTTAAACTGTGTAGGTATTTTCCATGTGTGGGGAATCCCATTTTAAGTCTCTGAGTAACACAGTGGCCTCTGTTTGCAAAGGGAGTCTCTTCCCCAGCCAGCCCTCGCTGTGTCATGTCACTTGGGTGTCCTGTGCAGACTCAGGAAGTTTTTCAGCTTTGTTATACAGGATACATGGGCACCCTGCTCTAATAGCTGATGTTACTGTCGTCATTTGCAGATGACACCAAGTTGTGTGAGTGTTGATCTGACGGAGCATATGAAGGCTCTGCAGAGGGATCTGGATAGGCTGGATCAATGGGCTAAGGAAAACTGCATGAGGTTCAACAAGGTGAAGTTGTGCACTTCGGTCACAAAACCCCATGCCATGCTATATGCTTGGAGCAAGAGTGGCTGGAAAGTCACCTGGCAGAAAAGGATCTGTGAATTGACAGCAGCAGAACATGAACTACCAGTGTGCACAGGTGACAGAAGGCAAATGGTATCCTGGCTTGTATTAGAAATATGTGGCCAGCAGGACTAGGGAGCTGATCATCTCCCTCCCCAGTACTCAGCACTGGTGAGGCCACACCTCAAAGCCTGTGTCCAGTTTTGGGTCCTTCTCTTCAAGAAAAACATTGAGGTGCTTGAGCGTGTCCAGAGAATGGCAATGAAGGGGCCGGCACATAAGCCCTACAAAGACAGGCTGAGGGAGCTGGGGTTGTTTAGTCTGGAATAAAAAAGGCTCAGAGGGATGTTTTTACCCTCTTATCTGAAAGGAGGTTGTGGCAACGTGGGGCTTGGCCTCCTCTCTCAGGCAACTAGTGACAGGATAAGGGGAAATGGCCTCAATTTGCACGAGGGGAGGTTCAGGTTGGATATCAGGAAATATTTCTTCACTGAAAAAGCGGTTAAGTGGTGTAGTCACCACTCCTAGAAGTGTTCAAAAAATGAGTAGATGTGGCACTTTATGATATGGTTTAATGGGCATGGTGGTGTTTGGTGAAAGGCTGGACTTGATGGTCTGGGAGGTCTTTTCCAACCTTATGATCCTATGATTCTAGATTTGAACATCTCATGCCATTTCTCTACAGATGTACCATTCTTGTAGAAGACAGGATTGAAAAGTACCTCCACCACTCAAGCAGTTTTCAATGCAGTTTGCATTCACTGTATGTAACATACAGCAGGCTGTTCCCCATCCCATGGTGCCTGTCATCTGTACATCTCTTTGGAGATGACAGGCAATGCTTTACTAACACATGTACAATTGCAATGTCAAATTCCAGCTTTTGAAATACAAAGCTTAGTTCTGTGATATATGGTGAGACATGTAAAAATACACATACCACTTCTGCCTTGGACCAGTCCTTTATCAACTAAGGTACAGGGTTCTTCATTAATGCAAACTACTAATGGCTGAAGTTTTTAATACAGAACTCTCTCTATTGTATAACATTGACCGGTTGTGAACTTCTTTTACACTCACTGCTGACATACCTGGTAAATCCTGAATCTTTTTCTTTTTGGGAAATTCAGGAGTAATTGGGAGAAATTTAGGAGAAAAGACTTTCAGTTAAATAAAATAAGAAACTGAATCAGCTGCAAAAGATTCACAAGTAGCTGTGGACAGCAAAATTGTAATTTATTAACACGGTATTTGACATCTCAAAAATTCACATAAGTTGTAACTGTCCTTAGTAAAACCGAAAGTTAAGCAACATAAAATCTATTTATTGGAACAAGTTCTTGGTCAGTCAAACAATGTTATGAAAGGGTGACGGGATGATGCATGCATCCCACTACAAAATTCCTTAAATTTCTGTAGGAGTAACAGCCAAAGCATTCACTGATTCTGTTAAACTCTTTCTTTCCTACTCTGCCTGTTCCTCCAAGCAGTAGCTGTAGGGACTTAAGATTCATAGTCAACTTATTTCAATAATGTCCTTGGAGTGAAACATTATCTTTGGTAAGAATGTGAAAAGATAAACACGAACCATTGGCACTTATTATAGCTTTTCATATAGTTATGCAGTTACATAGTAAGCATTTTCACTGCTGTTCCTACAGTCTGTTCCAAGACTCTCAGGAGCTTGAAAAGCAAGCTGTTGGGTTTTTTCCTGTTGAGTTTTTTCTGAGGAATCAATTCTTATTCCCTGGGAACCTAATAATCCTTGGCATTCTCAGTTAACAACAGGAACAATAGCTGATGTTACAAGATTTATGATGATCCAAGATTTTTTTTAACTCTTTCACTAAGGTTTTTCTTTGTCTTTTAACCCATTTCCCACCTGTTATTATGAAAGTTGGGACTCTGGTTTGGTATAATCTATATTTAAAAGAATGGTGGAGCTATTAAAGATAATTACCTTTCTTTGTGTTTTGTGCTGGGCAGGTGAAACCCAAGGGAGAGGCAGGAAGAACTGATGCATTGTACATTTTCTTTGTCAGCAAATGGCTCAAAGCCAGCCAGGCTCAGGACCAGACGCAGACCCTGGAGAAATCTAGGGCTATTGCTGGAAGAAGAGATAGTACTTAGGGGTACAAAATATATGGATCCATGGGAAATCAGACTTACTCTACTTATTCTGTTCCTCTTGGAAAACCTTTTCCAGCTCTGTGCATCTGCTAGATGAGGTTTTTGTTGCTCCTCCATTTTTATGTGCACTAGTATTTGGAGGTCGCTTGCAAAGTAAAATCTTCCTTCATATTGTAGATCTACACAGTAGTAACTATGAATTTTGTATGGTCATGTTTAGTTTTCTTTCAGTGGCATTTCTCTTAGTTTTCTCATTATTCTTAGGATACCTGGACAAAAAAGGCTGTGCTGGAACCAGCAAATCTCACTGCGTGTCTGAAACTCTACCTGAGAGTTGGTGCTTACTGTCAGTCCTCAAAACCTTCCAGTTTTCCTGCCTTGCAAACTTTGATTTTATCTCAGAAATCAGCATTCAGTACTTTTGACAGCTTCATGACTTTCGAATATAATTCAATTAATCATAGATACTTTTCTCTGTCATACTTTCTCTGTTCAAAATGAACACCCCTCTCCAGATTTTGCTATGATTTGTGCAGATATTCATTATTACAAATAAGTTGTTTGTTTATTCTCTTCAGAAGCAATTATGTGTATCGTATTGAATTGCCCTGTATCTTATATGAATGTTCCTTCCAAGTGTAACGAAATACTGCTTCTCATTTGATTACATTTTTCTTTTCCTACATGGTTAGTTTACATGTTAGCAGTTACTTCTTTTCTCTGTGCTACTAGGATAATCACTCACTCTTCTACTAGTAAAATGCTCATCTTAATAAATTCTTTCCTAAAGTGCTGACATTGCACCAGTTCATGCTCTAAATCTCTCCTTTCTTCTAACCATCCTTGCACAACTTCTGTTTATGTTAAAAAAAAACTATGTAACCTCCAGTGTGAAATTCTGTTAATTTTGAAATTATAAAACCAGCATGCTTCACTACATAAGTTTCATACCCATCGATATCTCTTTCATGTAGTATTGATCTGTTTATCACCCTACACAAGAAATCTATATTTCCTCCCTTATTTATATTCTACAGAAAAATCGTGTCCCTGTAGCTTCAGCATCAGATGTACAACTTTAGCTGGTGGTAAACGGAAAAAGCTTCTACAATGTGAGCAAATCTGGAACTCTTGCAGGCTTGATAGGTACACTTCAAACAACCAAAATGGAACCAGTTCTAACTAATTCCTTTTCAAACTTAAAATATTTTCTTCCACAGCAAAAGAGATCTCAGAGAATATACAACTGACTTCTTGAGAACACTCAGATCTGTATTTCCGGAAGGTGCCTTTGCTGAAAGAGTAGCTGACCAGTGCAGGTCGTTTTCATTTGCTATTTGCCAGTGTGTTAAGTAAGTCTTTCTTCTGATCCTAAATAGCAACAAAACTCGTGATATAGCATGTGATGTCTCCATTCTACACAAGGCTGTGAAGAATTAATTTGTTAAATGTGCTTATGAACATACAGTTCATAAGATGGATCAGGTAAGTAAGCTCACCCTTCCAGTAGACTATATGGAAGGGCAAATACATATTCTTAGCAGAAAAAAAAATGGGATGGGGGGTCACTTAGCATTTCCATCACTGATTTAAATACCATGTGAGAGTGCCACTAAGATCACAAAGAGCCCTGCACAGACAAATCTATTTCAATATTACTTTTGTGATGACATTTTTATTTTCACAAGCAGAAGTTTTTGAGCACTGGAGGGGTTTAGTTGTTGATCAACTACACAGAAGCTTTTAAAGTTACTTTGTTTCCTTGGAATCCATGGTCACTAGGGTGAACATCCTTGAATGGAGGTGATTCAAAACAGTTTCTGTGGTGCTGTCCTTGTGGTGGGAAGCAACTCAGCTACAAAGACATCAAGGCCAGCTTCAAGACAGGCAGGGGAGCATGTGAGAAGATGTACAAAACCAACAAATGAGACAAAAAGATTTCTCTTACCTGTAGTGCTTTGTTATTTTTTCTTCACAGCATGCAGAGCATCCAGCAGACCTAAGAGAAGAGATGCTGTTCCAGGTAGCCCCCAACACAGTTAACTTTAGATCAAATCTGTACCTGCAATACTAGTCTAAGTCCCATCTTTTTCTTCAGATCAGAAATGCATTTCAACAAAATCAGATATTTAATGAGCTATTTGTAATTGCCCAAAACACAAAGGTGTTAGTGCCCCTTGGTTTACTTGGCTGGATAAGACTCTACTACACAGCCAAGTTACTGCCCAAAGTTTAGCATCTGCAAACGAGATTGAAAGTATAATTAACACTAACATAGATAGAGGCAGAGATTATTTTGAATGAGGTACAAACTTGTACTTAGCATCTAAAGGAAGAGGAACTTCTTGCAACTCAGACAAATACAAGAAGTCAGAGAAAATTTTATAATACTTTTTACTTCACCTTTTCTTTCCTCTGGTACAACAGAAAAAATAGCTACAGGTAGCTGGTCGTACCTTTTGGAGGGTAATTCAAATCTCAGTGTTCTGGTAGAATGCCAAGTCTTTGGTTCTGTAAAATCCAAAATACACAAAACAGCCTTTGGGAACTAGCTCTTCCTCTGTAATTCCACAGAGAATCTAATGTGAATATAATTTTCTGCTGTGTTTTCAGCCTATTCAAAGCAGCCTTGTTCTAATGCAAAAAAGTCTTAAGCAGAAGTGAAACTTACTGCTCTATTTTCAGCATCTATGCCCAAAGATGAGTGAAAAGCCAAACACCGCAAATGATGAGAAGTAAATAATTTTCATTCTTTCGGTAGTAGCTGGTAACTTGAACATTTTATTATGATTTTTATAGTGATGGCATCCTCTTAAAATAAAATAATAGCTTAATTAAGAATATAAATGTGTCCATAAGTTTATGCATAAAAATTCAGTGGCCCTATATTTCTGTGTGAGTAGGCAGTAAGGAATAAAAAATGTACAGCAAGCGGTTGATCTGTACTATTTTGTTAAGATGCTACAAGGTGGAGGAAGAGGAAAGGGTTTGCATCCATTTTGTAGAGCGTGCATTTGTATCAAACCCAAATGTTTGTAAAAGAGTTTGTTGAACTAGATCTTCACAGAGCTGGAGCTTTAGTCTTTAATGGAAATAAATAAACTCACTTGATGTGAGAGGAGTGGTTGATGAGGAAAGAATGAAAGGGCTTTTTGAGTAATCAGAGTTTAAGCTTACAAGAAACAAATGTTGACCTGCTAGAGGTCACTTCACCTCCATATGACAGGTGTTCATTGTGGAGGAGTCATAGCCTAAGCTGTGCACATGGGACAGTAAAGGAATTTTTTAGTAAAGGAACTAGAAGGTTCCTTCTAGTAACCAGAACTTGAGGAATAATCTAAATGATGATGCATAACTTTATATCAGCAAGCAAACACAGGTGTTTGCATCTAACTAGGTATCTCAAGATTTGGTGGGAGATCAGTTCGAGTTTGGAATTGGAAATAAAATATAAATGTAGGTAAACCTGCACATCATTATCATAACTGAACTGGAGATGAGTTCTGAAAAGGTCTTTGGACAACAGTGAGTTTGTCCTGACCTGTTTGAGAGCAGAGACAGAGAGAAAGAGGCTTACAGGAGAAGAAATCCTGGTAAGCAAATAGATGGGGAGGTTTCAGATGTGAAGCAAAGATAACTTGACAACACAGGGTACAAACCTCTCAAGATCTAGGTAAGTAGTCTTACACTTAGAAAAAAACATAAATTCACTAGTAAAATATAGGGTTGGAAAACATTATGACCTCATGGATCCAAACTAGGCCACAGCTGCATCCAGAATCAGGAATCTTTGTTCAAACTCAGGTCTGGAGATAATGCTTCTTTTTCTTGTTCAACATGTAAAAATAATTCCAAATTATTATTTAAAGACTCTCACATTTAGATTAAATTGGTGCCAAAAAAAAGACTGCAACTAGAAAGCCTTAGAGGTTTTTGTTTTTCAGATATCTGCAGTATAGATACAAGGCAAGAAATGTCACAGCATGCTTCCTTGTCTCAGAAACGGGAAGATGCTCGTGAGCTATATTTAGTCTCAATCTTGGACACATTAAGTGCACAGATGCAAAAGGTCCGTTTACGGACAGGAAAGCTCTCAGATGCACTGTGGTGTTCTTTTGCCCCAATATACACATACCTCTGGTCTCTGCTGCACTTTGCTGCCTTTGTACAGCAAGTTGCAGAACAGTACCTTCCTGCAAACTATTCAGTCTGCTGCTTTCCTGTTTGTCCACCACAAAAAAAGATGGAAATGTTTCACAGCTTTGAAAATGACAGAAGAGGGAATGGCATCTCCAGGATGCCCCACCAGGAAACCTGGGGCTTTCCCTGCCACTGAAATAGAAAATAGGAATTTTGAGCTGATGCATCCCTGCCATACTTCTGTGACATAGCGTGGACTTCCCATTTCCTCCAAAGGGCAGAGAAGCAACAGGGGGATTCCTGTCTCATCATGTCAAAACAGCACCTACAAGTCTTGTAAGAAGTACTGGAGTTTTCTGAGTGCTCCCTGCCTCCTTGGTGCTGAGAAGGTGTCCGATGTCTTTTGAGTTCCGAGGCAAGATAATGGCATAGGAACACTTACGCAAGTATCTCCCGGTTCCCTACAATTATTCTGGCTGATCTTGATGCTGCTCCCAAGCAAGCTAGCTTGAATTGCAGATTGGTGCTTGTAGTTTCACTGAATATGCTTGCCCAGCTCTTCCCCAGGTTATTCTGTTTGGCCCTCAGGATGGCAGGTCCCCACATCAGCCTTATTCAACCTTTGCACTGATCTGGGCAGACCACTGTAAGAGCATGAAGGAATTTTGTTCTCCCAGATCTGTTAAGCTTCCGGCATCTGTCAGGGGCTGATATATCATTAATTAATACCAACTTTGATGATGGATTTCAATTTAGAATTTGGGCAGTGACTAGTCTGAGCACTGAGCTGTGAAAATTTAACAGAAATTTATCAGTCCTTTCTCTCTTGCATTTGTCTGTCCATATGGCCTTTCTGGTCCACTCAGAGAAAGTGAACTTATTTGCCACAGCCTGTGATTATTACTGGAGGAAGAGCAGACACCTTGAAAAGTTAGGGTAATAATTCAAATCACCAACAGGTTCAGTTACTCCCTGGCATATGAAGCTGAAAACACAAAAACTTTCTGTTATGTGCAATCATTATCCTCCTCTGATGGTGGTATTAAATTGTGCACAATGGCAAGAAAAGCCAAAGAGTCCAAACCTACCGACTGCTGCGATAAGAGAGAAAATCCTGAAGTGAATAGGACTGCAGTGGGATTGTGACATTTTAATGATAGTTTAGAAATACAAAAATGTCTGAAGTGGAGATAGTGAGTCTTCTATTCATTCTCTTTCTGTGTGAATAGCAGTCACCTGATGGAAGCATAGGGTAAAATTCATCCTCTTTATAGAGAAGATTTAAAAACTATTTTAAATCAAAAATAATTTTTGTTTTAAAATAATGTAGAGTTTTAGTTTTGCTTCTACAAAGTTCTGTCTATAATGAATAATACAAACACATTGCACATGGCTCTGCTTTCTTCTGTTATTTTTATGCCCAGAGTTCACAGGATCTGAGACATACCTAATGACTCATAACCCCCCCAAATAATGTCCTCCTAAACTTTTAAGATTTTCCAGTACATCTCACAATGTAACACTACAAACGTTGTCAGTCTGACACAAAACTTTCAGTACAAATTTGTAACTATCTGGCCAACTTTGTAACTATTGTTTCACAACTGAAATTGATGGAACTATGTAGATCAATGGAGAGAGAAAGGGAGAGAGACAGAGAGAGTGCCTTAGTATAGGTGAGGAAGGTTTAGAATGGAGAGATCACAGCTAGACTAAGGAAGTAAATTGTGTTAAAAATGTGATATTTCAGTCAGTGCAGCCTCTAGGCTGCCTTCAGGACTCATTAAAAATAGTTTTCGTCACTTCCACTGGGGCTTTAGGAAGCTAAGAGCTTTGAAAAAGCTTTTTAAAAATATATCTTATATTGAGGCAAAATGTAGTTTTGTGAAAGTAGCAGAAGAAGAAGCTGTAGAGTAGAGGGTATTTCACAGAGTGCCAAAGGAAGGAAATTAAATATGTATGGATGGGTTTGGGGGGGATTTGTAATGTAAAGGCCTGTATGTGGAACATTATATTTGCCTCACACCAAATCAGATGACAAAACTGCTTGGTTTAGTTCAGGAAACAAAAGGGTTTGTAGTATGTTTGCTTGATATAGTTGCATAAAATAGTAAAACTGAGATAATAGTACCCAGTCTGTAATTATTAGAAGGAATCAGACAACAGGCACCAAATCTGCAAATAGGTAAAATCCATCAGTCAGGCAAAAATGAGCTGGTTTTAATCTGCTAGAAGTAATCCTTTGGACCACACTCATCCTGGCCCACACTGAAAGTCCTACAAACAGCTGTTACACAGCAGGGGCTAGACATATGGACAGGATGTCCACTTAATTTCCAGCCTTCCTCATGGAATCATAGAAAGTTTGGGTTGGAAGGGACATTAAAGATCACTTAATTCAAACCCCTCCCCCCCCGCCATGGGCAGAGACAACTTTCACTAGAGCAGGTTTCTCAAAGTCCTATCCAACCTGGCCTTGAACACTTGCTCCAGTGTCTCATGACAGGCTCACAGTACAGAATTTCTTCCTAATATCTAATCTAAACCTACTCTCCTTCAGCTTAATACCATTATCTCTTGTGCTGTTACTAGACTCCCTGATAAACAACCCTGCCTCATCCTTCTTGTGGGCCCACGTTAGGTACTGGAAGGCTGGTGTAAGGCTTCCCTGGAGCCTTCTCTTCTTCAGGCTGAACAATCCCAACTCTCTCAGTCTGAGGTGCTCCAGTCCTCTGTTCATCTTCGTGGTCCTACTCTGGACCTCCTCAAACGGGTCCATGTCCTTGTAATGTTGGGGACCCCAGAGCTGCACGCAATACTCCGGGTGGGTTCTCACAAGAACAGAGTGGAAGGAGAGAATTCCACTCTTCTTTTGGTGCAGCCCAGGATGCAGTTGGCTTTCTGAGCTGTGAGCACACATTGCTGCATCATGTTGAGCTTCTCATCAACCAGTTCTCCAGTCCTTCTCCTCAGGGCTGTTCTCAGTCAATTCTCTGACCAACTTGTTTTTGCACCTACAATTGCCCATGTGCAGGATCTTGCACTTGGCCTTGTTGAACTTCATGAGGTTCACACAGGCCCACCTGTCAAGGTCCCTCTGGATGGCATCCCTTCCCTACAGCATGTCAACTGCACCACACAGCTTGGTGCTGTCAGCAAACTTGCTGAGGGTGTGCTCAGCCCCACTGTTCATGTCACTGACAAAGATGCTAAACAGCACCAGTCCCAATACAGACCCCTGGGGAAGGCATCAAACACCTCTCAGTCTGGCTATTGTACTCTCAAAAGAAAAGAACCAAGGCAGTGGTCCCCAAGCCAAAACGGCATCAGACTCACAGTCTGAAGTCTTATCTAACAGGTGTGATTTACGCTTGAACTTCCATTGTCAGCAGATGAACAGCCTAGTTGGAATTTTGAGGTTTCATAGCGTCTCAAGTCTTGCAGGTGCTCCCATCATAGTGGCCTCAATCATATGTTTAGAGTTGCAATAGATCCTATGTGAGCAGTTGTGAGGTTTTGGGGAGACAGATCCCATGTTTGAGCAAACTTGCTCTAAGTCTATGGATGAAATTTTAACATATTTTGACTGACTATATCCCTTAGACAAGGGATTGACTTAGATTCAGTTAAAAAGGGCTATGGTCTATAAACAGTTACAGATGTGGTATTCCCTGCATTCAAGGTTAGACTCTTTTGAAGGCTCCATTTTGTCCCCAGGCTCTGGCAAAATCAGACTCCTATGAGCATAGGACCGAAAAGGGAGTATGTGTATATTCGCTTGATTTTGAGGGATAAGCCCTAGACTTTGAAAGTACTATGACCAGAGACCTGTATAGTTGTATCAGGACAGAGGAGCTGCAGAGATGAGACAAGTAATTTTTAATCAGTGCCTGCCTGTACAACTCAGTGCACCAGGCAGTGGCCAGTAGCTTTCTGAGCTTATAAGTTGTTCAAAAATTAATAGAACTTCAATAGTACAATAAACGTGATAAACTGATTACACATTTCAGGATAAATACCATCACTGTGTACCATAGTCTTTTAAGGTCTGCTTTCCATTCTAGTCCACTGTATCGTGTTGTTATCAACTCTTCCTCAGATAATTCTCGTCTCTTCCAAAATAGCCTATATTCTCTTGATAAAGCTAATATTGCTAATAATACATCAATGGACTAATAAATTTACCATTAAACAAAATTCCTCTGTACACACCCAAAAAGGTTAGAGGAAGAGAAGTCATGGCTTTAAACATTCATATTTTGTTCCCCTTTGCCTTGATGAAATACATTACTTCTTCTTTACAGCATATGAATGAGAGCAGGTACCTTCCTATGCAAGAGAGAATGTAAACAAAATACACTTCCGCCTTCAGCAGCCAAACAACAAAATAACCAAAACAATACTGGGATTCTGTTTGGAAAACAATGCAGTCCAGAGTTTTTCAGTTTACCATGGGGATTTAGCAGACTCAGCCTAAGATGAGCACTTCTAGCAGGTTCTCAAGTGTTAGTACTAACATAGGTTTGCTCTGGTGCACTGTTGAAACTGTGTCAGCTACTAAATATTAGTAACCACACTTCTTGTAAGGATCCAGGATCATATTTGCATTTCACTGGCTCATCAGAAAAGAGTCTTACTTAAGAACTGGATCCAGTGACCCGGTGTGAGGGAGCAGAAGAGAGCTGCTCTGCAAGGCAAGGTGATCTGGGAGCCAAGAGTGACAGCAGGGTAGAAAGGCTGTGCCCTCACCAGAAAGGTGCAGTCAGACCCTACCCAAGCAGGTCTGGAGACACTAAGCAGGATCAGCAGAAAATACAGTGCTTGCCAAACAAATCTTCAGTGGTGTAACAGATCAAAGGCAACCCAAAGATTGAGATCAGGGGATCTTGTCTCAGGAAAATATATAAGCGGACTACATAACTGCAATGTAGCTCAGGCAAGGACTGAGGCAGGGCTTGAGCCTAAGATGATGTTCTTAGCCCAGTAGCCCAGTCTTACAGAGCGTCTTGCAGATCAGCCTCACCCCTGCATGAATCAGAGCTGTCCATGCTCATAGGCAGCCAAAGCTCTTGAAGGGGACAAAGGCTTCCCCAGGGCTCTGACAACTGAAGCCCAGGAGGCTTGATAAGAGAGGGTTTGTTTATCTACAAGGGTTGCAAGTACGTTTAACAGACATAGAAATCGTTTCTTTTGAGTTCCTCATTCACCTTAAACCAGATTTATCAGTTAAGCTTCCACTGACAAATTTACAGTAAAGGTCAATCCCCAAGTAATCCACTTTGAGAGGAACTTTTGTTTAATTACAGAAAAAAAGTGTGTGGTGGTAGCTCTTCCTTTTAGCCAGATGTTTATGGGTCATACCTGAGATAATTGATAATCCAGACAGTGATACCTGGAAATAGTGGCATTACAGGACTTCCAGATTCAGTTAGAGTAATAGTCATTTTAATACTTGCCTGGTTCCACATTTGCACAATTAACTTCCTGTTCTCTGATATTTTAAAGCAACACAGTTCAATGCCGCCAGCAACACAGGACAGATGGCAGGTTCACAGGCCACATAGGGGTTGTAAGTGTGGAGCCACCCTCCTATACAAGAGGAAGTATGGTGGCAGCCTGTCTTTCTTCTCCCATGGAAATTCAGTCTTAAAGTCCCTGACTTCTACAAGCACAAGCTGAGATATTCATCTGGTTGGGCAAAGAGCACACACTATCAAACAGACACTTGTCTCCTCTCAGGAAGCAGAGATGGGCTGGGTGTATTGCATACTTCCCAGACTGCCAGCTGGACCATGCTGAATTCAAAGAAGAAATTCTCATAATGCTAGTTTAGCCAGGTCCCTTTGGACTGCATGATGCAGTGAGCAACTAGTTCTGACAGCTACAGGTTAGCTCACCACTTTCTTTAAAAAAAAAAAATTAAATATTTCATAAGGAATCTTGGTTGACAGTCAGAAAGTAAAATATTTTCTTTTTTATTAAATTTGGGAGGGGCAATTTAGGGGGGTCACGTTTTGCAACTGAATATTTGAACCTATGCTTGTTTTGATCAGTTCTGGCATGGTTTTTATTTCTTCTCTTTTTAATGCCTTAAGCATGTTCCTCTTCTGTTGTCTGTAGTATGACTGATGGATTCAAATGCAAATAACACAGAAGTAAATAATTCACTTGTCACAGAAACAGAACCTTAAGTGGAATTTAAGTTAAGAAACTTATGAAACTTGTCTAGTAAATCTCAGAGGTCGTCAAAAAGAATCTCAAATATCAATGCAATCTTGAAAGACTAATCTTTTAATAATAAAAGTTACATTAAAAAGAAATAAACCTTGCAACAGGAGACATATTATGTGCATTAATGATGACCAAAATCATAAAAAGGCTGATGTAAAATTATTTTAAATTAAACATGAGAATCTAACAAAGATAAGTCTGATCAACTTAGCTCCTTCTACGAAAATTGCAGTGAAATTTTTTTATTGGCTCCTGCCATCTACTGCGTGGTGTAGGAAATACAGCAGGGAAATGTGAAAACCGCACAAAGTGTATTTGCTGGCACTTCCACGTAACAGAAATAGTCCCTCATTTCTAACACTTTTAAATCCTAAATACTCTATACAACATGCTTTCCTTATCTCTGTGTATTGAAAAAATAGTTTTCCGGTGGATCATACATTGAGTGCATCAGTCACTCTGGTACAGCGATGTGAGGTGCAGCTGAGGGAAACCATGTAAAGGCTGAGGAAGGGTAAGAAACTGTTGGCAGTCTTTAAGGCTGCACAAGTCCTAGGTAGAACAGCAGTTGGATTATGCTTGTGGCCCAAAGCTTTGCAGACTGACTGCACCTGATCTGCTTCTCACTGTGAATTAGTAGTGTAGTCTGGACAAAGTTGTCCTGAAGGCAGAATGATACCTTGGTGTAGTGAGGCCACTTACAGCCACATCTGTTCATTTTGGCACTGAAGACAGAGAGCACAGGTGAAGGAGGAGTCTTATTTCTTTTGTTCAGCAAGCTAATGAAGTTTAATTTCAGAAATACTGCTCTAAGCAAACTCTCATGCTCCACACTATCTGTCTTAGAAATGCATCAACTACTAAGGGAAGCACCTGTAAGATCAGTTAGCATTGTTTTGTTTGGAAATGATTGCCCTGGTGAATTTTATTTTTAGTAAAGAAGGCAACATCTGTGTACTGTTTAGACTCGCGCTATTAAAACAAATGGTGTTTGCCTTAGGCATCCAGGATTCATTTTAACCTTTTTTCTGTAATTTAGTTAAGGGTGATGCAGCCTAAATATGCTACCCCTCAGCCGATTTTCATATTCGTGTGAGCAGCCTTTCCAGAACTGTCCTTATGCAACACCTGCTTGCCTACAACCACCTTCAATTGATCCCTGTGAAAGTCAGTAGATGGTTTCCAAGGCTGGTAGGCTGATAACCACCCAGACAAACAGGCAGAAAGACACACTAAAATGTGTCTTGCCTGCATGCAAAGGGCCGATAAAAAAACATTTGTTTCCAGGAAATACATTATGATCCAGGTGTCTCCAGTGTTGAGGAGGTTCGTTTTGGTCTGTCAGGGGGGGTTCACTGTTTGTTATAGTGCACTAATAGCCTTAATGGCTCTGACTGGCTTCATCTGGGGCCTACATTGAGCCTGAAGTCTGTATTTAAACTCAGCCCTGGCCTGAGTTGTGTTGTGGGTGTGTCTGTTCCCAGTTTTGCCATTGCTTTGCCTGTGGGCACCATTGTTCCAGGCCCTGCTCAGGCAGGTTTCCAGCTCAGCCTTGAGCCTGTCACGTTACTGAGAGTTCTCCCACTGCTCTGACCTGCCAGCCATCATTTCGGGTCAGCTGTCCCTGGCTGTTTTGCCTGACTCTGCCCAGCTGGGTTGGCCCTGGTGGCCCTGGCCTGTGGGGCTCTACCCCTGGGCTGCCTGTGTCTTGGTGTCTCATCCCTTCTTTGTGGCGAGCGAGCAGCCCTGGCTGCCCTCTGGGCCGAGATTGGCCTCACTGCATTGTGCAGGGTGCACAACTCCTCTGACACCGCTGTGCCAAACCTCAATGCCCATTCCCATCAGGGAATGAGGGAAATCAGCATCTCCCTTTCAAAGTTCAAAGGAGGAAAAAAAGATTGTTGGGGTCCCTTCCAACACAAACCATTCTATGATTCTTCAACTTGTAGCTTGATTTCTTCAACTTGGAGATCAGAAAATTCTCCCCTAACATTTTGTTAAATTATATTACATTACATATGATGGAAATATTCAGTGATGATATCATCTGTTGACACTAGCTGTTCTGCTGCAGGCGCCTCCTCTAAAAGCTTGTTTTAAGTCTGTGGATGAAATTTTAACATATTTTGACTGATTACATCCCCTAGACAGTTGATACAGTTAAAAAGGGCTACAGTCTGGAAACAGCTACAGATGTGGTTCTCCTTGGGTCAAGATTAAGACTCCATTGAAGGCTCCATTTTGTCCCCGGGCTCTGGCAAAATCAGACCCCTGTGTGCATAGGAGAAAAAAAGGGCTTAAGGCTCATCAAGTCTTTGCTATTGCTCATGGCCTTGTCAGAAAATCCTATGAATAAACTACAGTTCTCTCAAGAGTAAGGAAGAGGAAAAGATTAGAATTCCTTACCACCCAGTTTCCTCTATATTTTAAATTGTTTTTGCCATGGAATGACATCTCAGAATAAATTTTAGGTAGTTGATTAACAGCTGACTTTTCTTAGTTTTGTGAGTTTCTAAATGAGAAATCTAATACTGAATCATTTCTAACATCCAAACTTGCAAGGGAGGCCTGGGTTAAAGTTTCTTAGATGAAAGTTTAGTAATTATAAAAAGACCTCTTTTTATAAAAATTATGAAAAGGTCCCTTTTGCGTACTGTTCTTAAAATGTCAGAATTTCAAGTATTTAATCAAACTATAAACCCTATAAGTTCTGTAACTGTTTAAAATTAACAACAATTCGAAAAGCTCTTGTCTTGTTGGCGCTTGTCTTAAGTCCTACTGACTGACTTTATACAGTTGGGAACTGGTCACTACTAGGAAAATCAATTTAAAACCCACCAGCATGATAAAATTTGTAATATAACTCAGAAGTTAGATATTGCTTTGTTTCCGTGTATGAAATTTAAACAAGAACAATGTCAAAACAGTATACATTTGTTAGTGCTGCAATAGAATCTGTATGTCTGTGCAGATCTGCCTGTATGAAAGTAGGACTGTCCTCTAATGATGGGAGCATTTTGAATCAGGTCAAGTCTCATATATTTGCAACCCATTTGCCCAAGGAACTGGGGGACTGAAAGGAACAAAATACTAGTTGCAAATACTAGTGTCAAAGGTAGTTCACATTAACTGTCCTGCAGTTCAAGAGGTAATCTGGTTCCTTCAGGATTTCTACATGGTTTTGTGTGTCAATAAGGGTCATCCATTAAGCAGAGAACATGCTTTGTAGTTCTACTCTCTCCTATGCAACAAAGAACTCTAAAGTGTGAGAGAAGTGCCAAGAAAATTCCTTGGCTTGCAATCTTTTTAGCAAATTGGTTGTTTAATCAGTAGCAGAAATAATAGGGCCTAGTGACCTACAGAACTTTGTCTCTGGATTTCTCCATTTCTTCCACTCTCTCGGTACCTCCAGATGGATTGCTTCCTTTTCTTTTACAATACCTTGTGTGTCATCTAGCCACATAGTTTGATGAGCAATATTAATCAAAGGAGACATTATGTGGGACGGATTGCAACAATTTCATTTGTCAGTACAGGGTAGGAAGAAGGCACAGACTATCAAAGTGTGTGAGAATCTTGGTCTTTCACTTGTAATAGGCTTTGAAATATTAGAATCTGACATGTTTCTCCAATTTTCTTATATGTTTTGTTAAGTAAAGATGGCTCATTTCAGATTGCTGTGTTAAGATGTTTCTTAGACTTTATTCCTAGGAGGCACCCTGTATGTGTAAGCACTGGAACAATAAGCCATGGTGTATCAGCTGCTCAAGGGTAACTGAACTTTCTTCAAGAAATTTGAGATAGATCATTCAAAACTCATTTGAATACTATGTTTAGAGAGACATTTGTAAATATGAAAGATATAAAATATTTCTTTCCAAACCCAACACTGACTATAAATTCAGTGATTCAGAGCTAACCTAATTGTGGCTGTATACCATACTTTTCCTTCAAAAGAGCTCACATTTGAATATGCTTCTTGCTTATGACTTTTGAGATCTTTCTTTTCTAAATCTTTCCAGTATTTTATGAATTTTTGTAACCTGTCCCAGAGCTCCATCAGTCTCCAGTCATACTCCTACTCTCCATTGTTTCTCTCAGTCTACAACTCCCTCACTAAAAGGAGCACTCATATAGAGAATCTTTCAAGGGACACTATACATTTATTTTGTACAGCCCCTCTTCCTGTTTTATTTCACACTTTTTGATTTTGCCAGGTCTTCCCTGATACTCATTTCTGGTACAGGTCTGTGTGTATTTTCTTAAGAAGAAAATACATCTCCATTTTCAGAGCACTTACTGAGTTCCTCTTTACCATCCAGAAGGAGGGAGCAGCGACGAAAGAAAATTACTGACCTGTTTTGTAGATAAACACAGTAGTTTACGATTTAATCACAGGGTCTTCTAAAGTATGATGTAGCAACAAGAATTAAATTTTTATTGCCCAAGATAAGTTTATGTAGATGACTGAATCATATTTTAAAAGGTTAAGAGCTTTGACTCCAAAAGCTTTTTGTGTCAGAAGCACTGCCTTCAGCTTTATTTTTTAATTTAGTATTTTTTTCCTCTCAAAGCAAAAGAGGTTGTATATGCCTTGTATATTCTTCTTACAGTTCTGTGTTTGTTGATGGCAAACATGAAAGTATCTTTCTGCATCTGATGATTCATGAAGTTGTTTCTTTGACTGGTCAGCCTTTGGCTTGATATGCTCAAGAATCAAGCCAAACAGGAATTTCCTGTTTACACCAAGGGTTTTTTCCCCTGTTTTCTTATAAGCTGGTACATCAACTGTCATAAGATTTTTCCCCTACATGTTTTTTCTTCCACATGAGTACATCATTGGTCCTTCTAGATGTTCACAATTATATTATTTTTCCTCTTAAAAGAATAATGAGATGAATTCAATTTTTACATTCTAATGAGCTATATCAGACAGCCAAAATGATCATCTGCCTACTTCCAAAATCTAAAATATGGTCTGCTCTGACCATCATGGTTTCATGACTCATTGGCCAAAGCATGGCAATTAGAGGACATCACATGTTCATGAGCCTGTACAGCTGCCAGAAGGATATTGTTCTTTTGGACATGTTTCCAATTCTGGATGGAAAAGGCCAACAGGCCAACATTTGCAAACACACAGCATGTGTTTCATTCTGTGATTCTGTGATTGAGTATTACCAAGCAGGCATCAACAGCAATGGTGAACTTAACTCAAAATGTTTTCCCAATATTTTTCGTCAGTTCATCTTCCATTTTGACACTATACATTACTTTTCCTAGTTTTCTGAAATTTTCATATGGTAAGAGCTAAAAAGGAGACTGGTTATACATTCCTGGAGGAAGAACACAAAGCACTATTTCTCAAAGCACACATAAAGTGCAGCTCTGCAATACCTGAGAAAGAAACTCCCAACAAACATTGGTTGAGTTGCCTTCTTTGTAGTTCCTACCCTTCTCTCAGGTTGGGGATTGTTATCACAGTTGGAAGCTGTCAGTTTCAGAAACAGGACAGAGGTAAAGTCTCTTTTCACATTTTCCCTCTCATGATATTTTTTTACTTTCTTGCTTTGTGATATATGGTGCTGCACCACCAAATATCTGGACTTTTCTGTTAGATGGAATGGTAAAAACAAACAAAGAAAGTAGCAATAAGTAATACTTCATTTTCCAACAAAGGATTATATTTTGCTGAATTCGAAATCAAGAGTCAGAAACCAAACATCTTGCACAAATCCTAGTACAAGTCCATTTACAACTTTGGCAAAAGATGCCTTTGAAAACTCTTCCCTAAAGGACTTATCTCATACAAAAGGGAATAAAACGGGGACGTGGCAAAAGAGAAATAGAAGAAGACATTGTGAGGTCTCAGAGTTACTCTTTATTAAACTTCATGTTGCAATCAAACTGAGAATTGGCAAAGCTTCCAGGAAAATTTAGCACAGAAACAGCTTGCAGTAATCTACCAACCAGGGTTACCATGGCAATAGCAGTACACTGTGAAATTTAGTAGATATAATTTTCCATGATTCACTGTATATTTTTAGCTATTTTTCTTTTTGTTCTCTCAGGCTAATTTCCTTTCTGAAGGAAAGGAAGGACTGAACAGTAAGGTTATGCCCTCAGAAAAGAGAGAGGCGTCACCTGGTGCTTAAGGGAAGCCCTTGTGTTTTAGCCTCAAATGATCAACTGTGCTAAGGAAATCTTGGGGTCTTGACTCCTACCCCATTCATCTTACACTGAGTCTGTCTTTAAGAGCACTGTTCCCTGTTCCTTGAAATCTTTCCATTTCTTGTTTACCTTAATTTACTTCTTCCTGCTAGTTCACAGTCAACCACGTGAGTAATTTTTCTCCTTTCCTTCTTTTGCAGCTATTATCCAAAATGATTCTTTTTCATAACATCACCTCTTCTCTTTGTGATATGTTTTCAGCTCGGGGACTCAAAAATCTCCCATGTCCTCACACACCTCCTTCCATGCAGTCCTTTCTTTGGCCTCTCTGTGTTTCTTCACAACCTGAGGTGATTGAGACTTAAAAGTTTCTTCACTCTCAATCCCACTGATTCAGTGAGGCTGATATACAGCCACAGAGATACCATGATTTTTATGTGGCTCTGGCATGCAAAATGACATGCTCCTTTTACCATCATAATATCTCTAAGACAGCTTCCTATTCTTCAACCATGTCAGAACTTGTCATATGAGTCCTTCTCTTTTCCACTAGAGCTAGAGTTTCTGCTCCTGGGCCACATGTGCTCAGAGCTGAGTATTTCATCATCTTCCCTGATGTTTGCTTCTTCAGCTGCTGATCTATTTTGTGCTATTCTTTCTCTGTGACGTCATGTTCTACTTCTGTTCCTCAGCTGCTTCAATTTACATCTATGTGTCCTTCTCTATAATGATGCTTTTATCATATATCATCGATGATCAACCGCTTCCTTCATCATTGTCTCCAGCTTTTGTTATTTTGATTCACAACTTGTACTGCTGGTATCTTGGTGTTTTGTTACGTTGACCTTGATACACGATAAATGGGTTATGTAAAAAGTAGAGAATATCTCCTTTAGCTCTTTTTTTTGCAACTCACCTCTGTCACCTGTCTTGGTTTAAATCCCAGCCAGCAACTAAGTGCCACAGAGCCAGTCCCTCACTTCACCTCACTACACCACCCACACTGGTGGAAAGAGAATCATAAAAAAAAGATAAACCTCTGGGGTTGAGACAAGAACAGTGCAATAATTGAAATTAAATGAAATATAATAATAACACAAATTGTAATAATAATGATAATTTTAAAAGAGAGAGAGAGAGGGAGGAAAAAGAAGAAACAAGTGATGCACAATACAACTGCACATCACCTACTGACTGACGCCCAGCCCATCTCTGAGCAGCAATCTTCAGGACCCCAGACAACTACCCCAGTTTATATACTGGGCAGGACATTCCACGGTATGGAATCTTCCTTAGTGCAGGTCAGCTGGCTATGATCTGTTCCAGCTTCTTGTTCAGCTCCTCACTGACAGAGCCTGGGAAAATGAAAAGTCCTTGACTTAGAGTAAGCACTACTTAGCAACAACTACAACATTATTCTTGTAATTACTTTATCAACATTATTCTTGTAATATATCCAAAACACAGCACTGCACCATCTACCAGGAAGAAAATTAACTCTACTCCATCTGAAACGAGGACATACCTTGTATGAAACAGTAGCATCTAAGGTATTTAGGTAACTGGAAAGTTTCACAGAATCACAGGCAATCACCAGAACTTGCTCATGCTGTTATTACTTGACCTTCCTTGCTCTTCGCCTCTAACCAATTGTTTGTTGAGCTCCTTTTGGTATTGTCAGACTGCATTGTCAAAAGCAGTCTGCAGAATCCCAAAAGATAAGGGGCTAACGTGTATGTTTCAAACACTGATAGCCTGGCTTGGCTGTGGAGCCAACCAAGGATCGTTGGTAATGACAAGGATTGTTGGAAATAATGCAGCATGAGAAAGAACAAGATATAGCTGGAGAAGGGAGGCCAGGCGAAGATAGGGCAGCACTTTTCTGGGACAAACCTCCTTCTTACAGCTCCTGGAGATAAGCACAACACAGCACAGAGCAAGTGCAGGAATGAGACCAAGAAGTGGACATGGACTGTAGGGGGCGATCAAGACCAGCAAAGACTCCCAAAGCCCTCTGACCGATTTCCAGAAAGGTCTGAAAGAACAGACTGTGCATGAAAAGTAATTTGCATAGAAAGCAAGAAACCTCTTCAGGCAGGAGAAAAGCTATCTACAAAAAGTATCCCCACCAAGCCCAGGTGTGTGCCTCAGGATCCTGGACATCTCATCGGCCAGACCAGTGCTAGAACCACCACTACTGCTCTTTTTTTTTCCCTTTTTTTCTTTTTCTTCTCTTTTTTCTTACTTTTTTCTTTTTCTGTTTTGCTTTTCCTTCCTTCCTTCCTTCCTTACTTCCTTCTCATCTTACCCTTTTATCCAAAACCCACTGCCAAGTGCTTATGTAGTAGGTCAGGGACTAACAGGCCAATTTCCATGCTAAGTGTGTAATTTACTGATAAAACCTTGTGAGTTTTTGCAGACCCTTGGCTTTCGTAGTTCCTTTCAACTACAAGCACCTAGGAATCTTGGGTCATCCCTCCTCCTTACGGGTGGGACGTCACAGGCTCTAAGTGTTTTAAGACTGGGACTGTGTACTTGGTATATTGCTGTATATAAACAGCTCTGTGAAGCTTCTATGAATTTTGGAAGGAAGGCATAAATGGAAGGAGTGGAAAAAGTGCTGAAAAAGAGCAATTCTTTAAGTCAGTCAAGGCTGGGGAGGCTTACAAGAATCTCTGTCAAACTTTATAAGGGAACAGAATTTGGATACCCACCATTCTACAGTTTATAGTTTTAGCTGCTAATAACAGCATACATAAATACAAATAAACCATAACAGATAAGAAAACACTATTAGAAATAAAAGTTAAAACCATACCAAAAAATCATTTATTATAGCATAATATATTCATGCAAGATGCAGAAAAAGGCTATGCATTTGTTTATGTATATTCATGCACATTTAAAAGGACCACAGTGCTTCATCTCAAGACACAGCTGATCAGTAGCTGGGTATGTGGTGCAGTGTTATATAATGCAAGTTTATGACTTTGTAGGATGGCAGTTTCCTTTCCAGTATTTATGGATTTCCTTTTTTCTGTGTTGAGATAGTAGAGTATTTCAAAGAAACACTTTGTAGGGTTTTTTTACACCATGTAGGACATACTAGACACAATCCCAGTATAAAATATAGCAATACTGATTGTCTTCTGCAACAGAGGATAGTAGACTACAGAGGTCCTCTCCTGTTCTATGAAAACAACCCCGTGTTCCTGAAATTACATTTTTCTGCTGTCTGAACACCCATGAGATATCTCAATATGAGCATAAGGAGAAGTCAAAAGAAAAGCTTCTAGGTTCTGAGCAACTCTCTGTTCATGAGGAAGCAGGAAATGCCTCATCCCTCAGAATTTCCTGATTTTAGACAGGTGGTTAATGAAAAACCTTAAGAATGAGAGTTCTTCTCACAAGAATCAGCAGTACCAGGGCTCCTCAGTGATATCAGAAGACCTTCATGTTGCAGCAGGCTCAGCTCATGCAGGGTCTGCTGTGCTCCAGTGAGGCAAGCAGCACCACAGGGTGATAACTCTTGTTCAGCCCACTACACGGCTGCCCTGCTGCAAGGCACAGTGCCTTCTGTGGGAACACAGCACTGCCCTAGCAAAGAAAATGTAGCCAGTAATTAAACAAGTAACTGATCAGTGTCATTATAGCTGTTCATGATTCTCAACATCTGTTCAGTTTTGGAACAGAGGTCTGCAGGTGTTATTTTTGACAAGTCTTTTCCATGCATGTCAGGTGCATTGCTCTTTGAATCTTCTAAATTAATGTCTGACATCCCTTATAGCCAAGACATTCAAGACTTCTACTTCCCACCGTGATTTATGTTTTTCTGGCACAATCCAAATTCCTTTTACCTCCATAAGGTGACTTGGACTGCTGCTGCCTTCTAACTGTAATTTTTTTTTCTAGGTTTCAAATGTTCAAATTGTTCTACAGCTAAAATAATTAAGCCTCTCTTAGTAAATGTTACATTTGTAATTAAATTACATATTGCTGTTTCAGAACGTCTCCTGTTCCTACAGTACTTTCTGCTACAAGAAGCCAGAACTATTTAGGCAGAAAATCCCTATTTAAACCCCAAGTTTTAACAGACAAAAAGTTCCAGAAATTAAAGAAAATGTAAAATGTTCTAAAAAAGAAGGAGTCTGAACTGTTTGGCCTACTCTGGATGGCTTGCCTAATACAGGTGGCCAAGAAGGCCAATGTCGTCCTGGCCTGCATCAAGAACATTGTGGCCAACAGGAGCAGGGAAGTGATCCTTCCCCTGTACTCAGCGCTGGTGAGGCCACACCTGGAGTGCTGTGTCCAGTTCTGGGCCCCTCAGTTCAGGAAGGACATTGAGGTGCTGGAGCGGGTCCAGAGAAGAGCAACCAGGCTGGTGACGGGACTTGAACACAAACCCTACTAGGAGAGACTGAGGGAGTTGGGGTTATTTAGCCTGAAAAAGAGAAGGCTCAGGGGAGACCTCTATAACTACCTGACAGGAGGTTGTAGCCAGGTGGGGGTCGATCTCTTCTCCCAGGCAGCCAACAGTAAGACAAGAGGGCACAGTCTCAAGCTCCGCCAGGGGAGGTTTAGGTCAGGAGGAAGTTCTTTACAGAGAGAGTGATCAGGCACTGGAATGGGCTGCCCAGGGAGGTGGTGGATTTCATCCCTGGAGGTGTTCAAGAAAAGACTGGATGTGGCACTTAGTGCCATAGTCTAGTAACTGTAGCAGTAGTGGATCAAGGGTTGGACCTGATGATCTCAGAGGTCCTTTCCAACCCATCTTATTCTATGATTCTATGATTCTAATAATGGTATGTATCATACTTAGTATTGCAGCTTCCAAACTGTATTCCCTGTACTATCCAGCAGATGATGCTAATGTATTACAAACTGTTCTCTGTTCAATTTTAATTAGAGGAAAGATGCCCAGCTACAAGATGTAGTTCTGTCATGTACCAGGCATTTTAAAATTTTTTCAATTGTCCTCTTTAATTCTTCTCTTTCCTAACGTGTGTGATTCTGAGTGTCAGAACAAGTTATTTTTCTGAAGAAGTTTTATTACTAAAGGTTGACCCTTTCAAGTACCTACCTACCAATCTTTCATAACCCTTTGACATTCCAGTGTGTTTGATATATGTATGACCATTTTTGCTATATTAACCATCTTTTTACTCATATTTTGTAATATACAGCATTATAAGTTTTCTGCTATGTTGAGCATTTATTCCTGTTTTCAGTCTGCAGTAAATAATTTAAGCAAAATCTTTGCACTAAAAGGACAAAAACTGGAAGGGGAAATATATCATTCATGTATATAATGAGAAAGACAGGACTGAGTTTCCACGAATCTTCCAGGATCCTTAGGTTTCTCTAGTGTAACCATACTTTGATTACAGACTATGAAAGGAAGTTTTATAATCACTTCTACTTTGCAACATATTCTGATTTTCTTACTCAGTGAGACTGGCTCCTAATTTCGCAAGAAGCATTCAGAGAGGCATTTGAAATTACTTGCAGAATGAGAATGCTATTAATCATATATATCAGAGACCAAGATTTTTTAAACAGAGTGACAGTGCCTGCATAGCTTTTACAGAAATTGTTTATATTTTTCTTCTGCAAAAAAATGTAGGGTATGAAGAATAGGTTTTTAAAACTATTTGCAGGGAAAAAAACCTTGAATTTTCTCTGCTTGCTTCAGCCTTGATCTCATTCTCTGAAATGGTGGATCATAGCCAGACTTCTCCAGAAGCTACGCACTAGTGACTATGTCTCCTGTGCTGGCAGACCAAAGAATTTTTGGTCCTTCCAGCCACTGGATCCTGTTGCAGCTGTTACCTGCTTGCTGAATTGCTGCTCTACTAGAAGAAGAGCCAAGAGGACCAAATCTCAACTTCTGAGGAGAAAATAAAAAGTGCTGAAGAGGAAATTGAGTTGTCTTTCTTTGTCCTTTATTTCTTTCTCTGTCTATTTTTTTTAACTCTGCTCCTTTGGGAAAAGTATGGGCCCCTGAGGAGACAGAGAAAGAACCTTCTTGCCTCCTGCAGTGCAGAAGGCTGCTGTCTGTCCTTTCCAGACTGTGAGTCTGAGACTAATTAGACCATTTGGCTTTTCTTATACTTTTTTCCCCCCAGGAGGGCTAAGCGATATGAGAAAGTTGAAGCTTCTGATGTCACTCTGCAGCAGGCTCAAGGACAGGTGAAACCCATTATTGATAATTGTATTGCAAGAGTTTAGCAGCATAGAGGAGAACTAAGAATAGGCTGCCCAACCATCAACTGAGGCATGAAGTAGACAGGGCATGCAAGATTCAAGGTGTAGGCCTTAGGGCTTTTGTGCCTTTGGCTCACAACCGAGGAGAGAGTTCCAAAAGTTACAACTAAATCAGCACAAAACACTTCAGCAGAAGCATATATAGTCCTGTAAATCATACAGGCATAGTTGTGTGGTTAGTTGCTGTGTAGTCACTAAAACAAAGGAAAATGTGAAATCGGCAGGCAGGAAAATTGAACAGAGAACACACAGGAGTCACATGATCTTCTTCGGTTTCTCTGGCATCAGCCACCTACGAACACACCTTGGTCACCATGCTCAAGGAGAAGAGGAGAAAGTAAGAGAGAGGGATAGAGAAAGCCCAGTGCTTCAGCCAACAACACATCTTTTGTCTTGAAGAGGAATCATTTGCCTGGCCAGCAACCTGCTTCAAATCTGGTTTTGTGACATGTGAGTCCTGAACTTTACGTAAGTGTAGCAAAGACACTACATTAATGTTAGAGGTAAATCCCTGAAGTACGTAATTTGTATTGTAGGAATAGTTGTGCTTTCAGAAGAATTTGTAACAGGAAAGCTAGAAACTCGTTTTCCGTTAGGAAGCCTGAACTGTGCCGTCTCAAGAGGGTTAGATGGGTTTTTTCCTCTCTCCAGTCAAGAAGGCATTGCAAAGAAATCTGTGTTCTCTCTCTCTCTGCTACACCTGAGAGAGATAACCCTAACAGGCATGTACAGATGCCTTAGGAAGGTGGGGGAGAAACAGAGAGGATAAAAAGGGAACTTGCCCTTTTCTCTCTGAGGCCTAGTGCTTAAATAGTTAAGGTATTTAGAAGTTTCTCGTGTTCTGGCCTTCTAAATAAACTTTTGAATTCTTTCCACTGCTTGGGCATTTCTGGGGATACCTATGTATATTACTTTACATTATTGATAAGTGTTGAACCATCCAAGTAAGGTGCCACCACAATGTCCTGTGAGGTTGAGACCTGAAGGACTTAACAGAAGTACTTGGGTTCCTCTGCTCAGTGCTTGTTTCTGTGAACCAGGAGAGGATAAAACGTTTTACAGAAATCTAAAAGAAGAGGGAATGATTGAGAAAACACAGGGGAAGGTTGCCTTCAGCCATGGAACTGGAGAGACAAATATTAAAGAACTGAATATGTTTTGTTTTAATTTGAGTTTTGATACACCTACACCCTGGAGAGGGGGAGAGAGGCTTTTATGTAACTGACAAGAATTTTAACATAGAATTACAGCTGGATGATGAGAAAGAAGCTGCTGGTTGCTACAGCTTGATAGAATTCATCAAGGGTGACTTTACTTCCTGTGATGAGTAGGCACAGAAGACTTTTGGTTGCTAGTGTGAGGAGTGTTTTTAATTCACTGGAGACATTTGGGCTGGGGAGCTGAGCTTTATGGGACATTGTATTTAAGTAATTTGGAACAATAGTTTGAAGTGCTATAGGGGAAGCTAGGTTTAGAGCATGCTGACAATCAGGAAGAAATGTTGAAGTCGTCCTATATAAAGTCTTGGTTGGAGTAGTATGCGTAGCTTTGTGTTTGTGCTTCAATGTATATATTAAGTTGGGTATTTTTTAGTTTAGTAGAAGAAATTTATCTTAAAATAACTTAGCTTTAGGGTATACAAACATGAATTTTTGGGCTGAATGCTGGTGTCTGGAGAAATCTTAATGTATTATAAAGATGCATCCAAAGAAGGTAGATAATGGAAAATTAAATTAATTTCCAAATAATTAACAAGAGAGCAGATGTCCAAGATATGTCATCTAGAATGGTCATAATGCAGAAAAAGTTTCTTTCAAGGTATCAGTCATTTTTTTAAGGAGAAATTTAATTTTTACTCATAAAAAACTTATAATAAACATCCAGTTCATCTAATATTAAATACTTAGCATTCTGAAAGAATACCAGGTTCTCTGTCATTTTGTACAGCACACAGTAAAGGTACATACACTACAATTTCTATCACTTCTTTTTGTGCAATCTCTGCATGTCTAAATTTCTTACAAAATTGTATCACAAACAATGTGAGACTGCATGATTCACATGTGAGATTTCAGGGGAATTGGAGTATACTGGCTAAGGAGTTACACATTAGAATGTGAAGATTCGGGATCTTGAGAAGACCTGTAAATGTTGTAAATGCCTTAATGCAAGGAAATAGTATTTACAGAGGTAAATACCAAACAGAAGAAATCTGATCAAGCTTCCCTTTACTATGGAGAAGCAGGGAGGTGGGGGCAGAGTTGCAAAGAAAGTAGGGCATGATGACAGTTTCTATCCACCTATGTAGGGTTTTTAGATGGAAATTGAATACAGTTTGTACTTCGATATTTTTGCTTCAAGAAGTAACAAGAAAAGAAAATTACTCATAAATTATAACAAATGGAATGTGTGTTAAGTTCATTCTGTGATTTCAATTAGAAATCTGAATATCGGGAAAATATATTTATGCCAATAGCAAAGCTTATTGTTTACAGACAAAGGAGCTGGCATAGATAGAAAGACAAAAGTACTTTCTTTCACCTTTTGAGTTAAATACATATAACTTAGCACAGATGGCAGTTGTGTAGGAATTTTTTTGAAGGAAAAATACATTTTGAGTGATAAAACTCACTCGGAGGCATCTTCCATAGCACCTAAGTCTCAAGAATGACAGAGAAGGTGGTTTCCAAATGTAGAAGATGCTTCAAAATATATACTGATGACTTTTTTAAGGAGTTGAGGACAGTCCTGCCCTCTGATCACCGATTCTTTTCAGAAACATACATATAGTGAATGCCTTGGACTTTGTTTTGAAGATCTGGGGTTCAATCAAAGTTAGCTTTAACAGGGAATGGAAAGAGGAGGCTGCTATTTTCCAGCACTGTTTGAAATCAAAAATAGTAAAGAAATCATCACTCAAGAAATGAGACTTTATGGCTGCATTCTGTTGAGTGGGCAGGGTAGTGTAGAGGGGTGATTTATTGCAGACACTTCTGTTTTCTTGTAATTGACTCAAAATAATGTGACTTATCACACATGCAGACTGGTAGCTTATTTCAACAGACACAGTTAAGTGCTAAATTGAGAACGATGGAAGTGAAAAAGGCTATCTTGAAGAGCTGGGGTGTTTATGCATGCTGATCATTGGTCTGTGCTCAGATTTAGAGAAAGAGGATTTTACTTCCATGTAGGACAGCTGAAGGAAGCACAACCAGAAGGTTTATATAAGCTTTATGAAGAGACTTAACATGGTGTTCGCAGCAGGCTGTGTATGTGTTCGAGGGTGCCAGTTGACAAACATTTGGTCTGTTGGCAGTGCTGCCTTAGGCTGTCCTTGCCCATGACGGATTTTTGACAGATACTGCCAGGACAATAGTTTGTGGAAATGCACAATGAACAAGACCAGGAACCTCATCTGGGTGACAAATTGCATCCTTTTTTTTTCTTGGACTATTTTTCAGATGTATCCATTTCATAATGTGGGTCTATGTACTCATCCAGAAACTGTTAAGAACACAACTGAGGGGCAAGAAAAAAATGCAAAAGGTTAGAGATTATTGCTTAGACCAGCACTGCTTACATTTGTTCAGTTATACTCACAGAGGTTCAGAATTTCCCAGGTGTGTTGTTATCAGTAAAAATCACTTGGTGGAGTGTTTGTTTTATAATTTCAACTAATAAGGAAAGGTCTTGAATCCCAAGGATGCCTAAAGGAGAGCTGATAGTAATAAAAATGTGACAATTTACAGAATTTTAAAAATAGTAAGAATCAAACCTTAAACCCACATAGGAATTGGGAATATGGTGGAATTTTCATAATATGCACATTGTCAAATTGAAATATTGAAAAAAATTAGTTACTGAAAAGATTGATCAACCCTGTAGAGATTTCTCTCGTTTTCTTTGACACGTGTTCTGATTAGTCTCTTGGAGTGAGGATGAAGGGTGTAATATTCAGATTTTCAGGAAAACAGATCGGAAATGAAAAGTAATTTTAGCTGTGGGTAAATGCCCACACAATTCAGAATTTAATTCAATGGACTTGCACGAAAACTGAAGATACATATATATGATATATATATGATATAAAACTGAAGATACACAGGTACACACTGTGGGAAGGAAGATTTTGGTATGGTTGTGTTGTGTGCCTAAAATATAGAATTATACTATCTTCATTTGGATATAAAAGATAGTAAAAAGAAATCTATGAGTTTTAATAAGTTCATACAAATTTTAATTTTAAAATACTCTGAACTCAGCTGTCAGTGGATACCACTTCAGTTAAGATATTTATGTACCAAGGAAATAATTGCTTCTCTGTTTACATAATTATCATTAATGAATTTGGGGGGGGTTGTTTGGGCTTCTGAATAGATACAAGTACAATGGTATTGTTAATGTTTCCTGCCCACATATGCTAACTGATCTTCATCTTTAGAAGCTGATAATGGGAAAATATTATTGAATATAGCCATTAAAGTCTCAGTTTTGATACTCATTTGTGTCCTATTGATATGTGAAAGGAATAAATTTTCCAGATTTTTGTAAGGAAATATTTGTAAGGAAATTCCAAATATTTGCAAGAAAAAAGTACAAAGATTCAAAGAGGAAGGGGGAAGCCTACACCTGTAAAGATGGTTTTCTTCTTGGTAGTTGGATGGGAACTAGTTGTTAGGCAAACTGCTTTAAAGCAATTGTTGTTTGGGGTTTGGTTTTGTTTGTTTGTTTGCTTGCTTGTTTCTCCTAACTGAATGAGATAGATTTGATTGTGGTTTCCAGGAACCTGTTGTTGAATATATACAAGGCCTATATATGTGTCTATAGGTGTCCCAGTGGAATTCAGAGCTGTATCTCTCTCCAACATATGTTAACTTCTTCAAAAATAAGCAAAAATACTTAGTTTCTTTCAGGAGAATTTTCAACATTCTTTTCATGTTTGGTCATTGTGAAATGTTTGTCAGAACTTTAAATTTCATGGAATTACACCACGCCTTCCTTCTTACACAGGTTATGTGAATCCTCAACATTCCAGTCATGAGAATCATTCTGACATTTCAGTATTGTCAGTTATATAAAAATTCTTTTTATCTTCAAGAATTGCATTTTTTTTTTATTAATCTTGTTTCTCAGAACCTAGCTTTAGGAAACAAGCAAGAGAAATATTTCTTTAAATTCTCTGACACCTTATGTGTTCCATCCACTGAGTTTAAACAATAATTTGTTTAATAATATAATAATATTGTTTTTAAACAATGTTTTCTCTACATTCTTCTTATGTTGTCAATTTCTGTTTCTTCAGTGGAAAAGATCAGCATTCATGCCTACTAAGTACAGCAAAATTGTAGCATGCAGCCCTGTTATCATTGTGCTGTTGGCTTTATCTGTCTTTTTTTCATGGAGTTACCAGCAGCTTTTGCTCACCTTCTTGCAAGAAGTCCCATCAGATATGTCCTGAAATTTTCTGTTACATTTTGCCAGACAAGTTCCTGCAAAGTGTCTTGCTGGGAGTCTAACACCTATATGATAAATCGAATGTTTTCCAGATTTATTTTGCCACATGTCATAAGTTTTCAGTCAGACACAAGGGTTTCAGCTTTTTCCCTCTGACCCCTGCCAGTGATAACCAATGTAGTCATTCAAGAAATATTAATCTGTTCCCAGTGTACCCAGGATTACACTTCAATCACATGAACATAACTTACGCTGCATTTCTGTTGGCGTGCACCACATGCACCCAGAATCTCTTTCACTTAGCAAAGAAGGAAAACACAGCACATCCAGCACTTGTCACAGATGTTGTTCCCTCCTCATTCATGCATGTGGTACAGAGCTACTTTTCTACAGAAGTAATCATCGTTTCTCTCTGGCCTACCTTTCTAGATGGACATACTCCAGATTTCAACAAACACAGAATATCTCCCCACTTGGCTTTCTGCCATTACAACACAGTCCAGACCTGATATGATCAATGACCCCCAAGGCTCAAGCTTTGAATTATTCTAAAAGAAACTCTCTCTTAAGTAGGCTATTCAGAATCATAGAAAACCAGACCGTGAAAAGAAACAAACCAAACCAAAGCTCACCAAATCTCCATTTCCAAGAACAAGATTTGCAGGTGGGGGTCTCAAAAAATCCTGTTAGTTATTCACCCGTTATAGTCACTGAAGATGTTCTTTGCTGTGGGGAGATTTCATTGTAAGTCAAGTGACACTAACTTAACTTACAGTTAGTGTAAGTCAAATTAGTGTAAGTCAAGTTAGTGTCTGCTAACAGCTGATCATTTAATTTCCAAGTTAGTAATAAATATACAAACAGCTGTAGCCTAATGCGGATTTTTGCCACATCAAAAATGGACAACAGAGGTTTATTTCTTTTAGCCTTACACTGTCCCACTATAAATTGGTTTACTTACTAGCAAGTCTTTATGTATTCTTGAAGTATTCTTTTTAATCCTTAGGCTTGTTTCAATTACTACTTACTTTGACATTTCTCATCTTTATAGTGTTACAATGCAGATAAAGGATTACAAATATGGCACATATTGATCACCAAGGGTACAATCAACAGCAATAAAACAGGTAATAAGGAATATGCATGCATCAAGACTAGAAGGTCTGCACTCCGATACAGCCACATCAAAGATAACAGCAGAAAGCCTGGGCTCTGATAATAGGAGAATGGGAACAGGGTTTCAATATGTCACATGGCCCATCCCTTTTCTCTCAACAGGAAGGCAGCAATAAATATACCAAGAATGATAAAACAGAGATGATGGGCAGCAGCCTTGTTTAAGATTTAGAGAGGATGAAATATGCAAAACTGAGGCCATAATCACACCATAATGACTGCTTGACTCCCGGGAGACATAAATAGCTTGTCAAAATTACAGTTTGTTGTGCCTGGTCAAGATGAACCTAAGAGGCATACCAAGGGCTCAATAGCTTGTGTTCCCTGTTCTCTGTGTCACACACACACATACACACACACGCATGGCCCTGAGCAGACCACACAGACACACCTCCTGATGCTTGTATGAGTGAATATGTAAAATAGAAACAGATGAGTGCAAGTGACTGAAATCTGTTTTATGTAAAATAAATATGAACATCCTCCTCCATGGAGTCTTTAACATTGCAACACTGATCCTTACACCCCTAAGACTGTCATTTATTAATGAGTTACGCCATGAGAATTTTCACCAAAAGAGCATTCCAGTGCATCCATGGGACTTCAAGGGATATGCCCTCGTGGAAAAGACTTTGACCTGCAGAGAAGGCAGCAGTATGAGATGGGACCAGAAGGCCTTCTTCTCTTCTCCATTTTTGGGAAGTGTATTCCTTTCCCGCCAGAAAACCTCCACCTTCTCCTGTCTCCTTTCTAGGAACCCTCAGATAAGGCAGCTCTGCTCTGTTTCAACACTTTTCCAGGGAGATGTAGTAAATCCATTGGCTGCTACTGGGTGCAGAAGCACAGTTCACTTCTCAGCCCTCTGCCTTTCCTCATCTGGGGCAAAGGAAGCATGTACCCAGTGAGAAAAAAAATGGCTGGTAGAGGCAGAGAAGAGCACAGATCATCTGGACTACACAGAACAATGCAAAATATATATCTATCTTATAATACTGTAGTATCCTAGTACTTTGACCCCACTGGCAACATTTTAGAAGGGCAATTTATCATATTGTTGATAAATTACTCATCATTGCTATCATTCCTAGATGATTAAAAGGAATATATTTGTCTAGGCTATGTTCAAGATGAGCATTCTCATATCCTGGGAGTTAGTGGTCCATTCATTCCTCCAGGAGCAGTAAATTGGGTGTTGAGTAATCTGTCCTTTGAAATGTGTAAAGAAGCTGTTAAGAGAGCACAAAATATGTTTAGCCAGCAGTATCAGCTGGATATGAGCCCATACAGGATATACTCTGCTCAGCTGACAGCTGTTACCAGACCCACATGAGGGTTAGTTTCTAACTCTCATGTCTCATTCTGCCTGTCATCAACACCTTTGTTTTGCTCTGTAGCAGGGAAGATGAAAGATATAACATAGGGACAATGGGTAGAGATTTAAATAGTGACAGGTATTTAAAATGATGTGCACACCACCCTAGACAAGCTATTGAGTGGAAGAAAGTTCTTGTTATGTCAGAAATTACACTAAAAAGCAAATGACTTTCTGGTCATTCCATCTGTCAGTCCTCTTTCTCTCTGTCGAAAGCTCTTAATTTTTCTTTCTTTTTTTTTTTCCCCCACTCTCTATCTGTTGTAGGGATCAGCCTTGTCACTGGTACATGGGTGCACTGTGTACTCTAACACCTAATGAGGAAGGAAGGGAAGGGGAAAGGGGCGACCTGAAAACTGATTTAAATGTGTCTGTTACTGTAACGGGGAAAGTACTGGTGTCTGTCACAAGAGGGTAAGTGCAGATGGAGGTTGGAAAGCAGAGCGTGCCAACACAGGGCAACAAAGGCTGGACTATCCACTAAGAAAAGCATTACTTGGTGCCCCATCTGTACTCCAAGCGAGTACACTGCCATTTAAATTCCCCTCATAGCAGCCGGGTATAGGAGAGTGAAAGACGTGAACACGAGAGTGTTGGAGAGCTAGAACATTTTTTAAAGATTCAGATCTTCACATCTTCTTTCTGGAAGTCAACATTAGATTTTACAGGACTAACAATAAACATGCTCTACAAAACCCCAAACTTGGTCTCCAACGCAAAACCGGAATATGAAAAGCCTGCTATTTTGCTGTCAGCAGAAATCAGTGCCAGCCTTCAAAGGAACAACTACTAGCCTTGTTGTTGTTCGGTGATGACCTAAGGCAAGCCAAGCTTTCTAGAGAGAGATGCAAGCTTTTGATGAACCAAATAACACAATTAGTCTATAGACATGCTTTGGGACTCCCAAATCTCCAGAGCACCAGAAGGTCAGCCATGAACATGCTCTTGGGTAGCCAAAACCCTGTCGTTTGGTCCAGCTAAGGCTATTACCTCTCCCTCGTCGACCTGATCGAGGACTGCCGGGGTGGGAGCACTGTCCCGGGTCGCTTAGCCCGGGACTGGAGATCTCTGGGCTCTTCCCTCGCCACCCCCAGGGCGGTCCGGGCGGTCCCACACCACTGCCTGGAAGGGGAGCAGCGCTGGGCGCTCCCCCGCTTCCCTCTGTCGCCGCAGACGCCACTGTGCTGAATGAAAGGCTTGGTGCATAGTCCCGCGGTGCTCGTCTCCTGCGTCCTCCGCTCCCGGGAAGGCAGCAGGGAGCCCAGCCCGGCTTTCTCACACCGCCACATCGCTCAGTCGCCCTTTCCCGTGTGGGCGCTCACACGCCACCCCCGTCCCGCAGCACCCGCGGGCGCCGCCGCCTCCCGGAGACCGAACGGACTGCGACGGTGACAGGGGCTCCGAGACCCTCCGCCCCGCCGCCCCCTCCCCTTCCCCTCTCCCGCCCGCCCCTGGGCCCTCCTCCGTCAC
>VYXB01000991.1:443982-478342 GCA_013397135.1 Pachyramphus minor
GCCAGTCCCGGCCCCCGCCGCCGCGGCTCCGGAGCTGTCAGTGCGCAGGCAGCGTCGCGGCCCCGCACCCAGCACCGCGCTCATCATCGCGCTCAGCACCGCACCCAGCACCGCGCTCATCATCGCGCTCAGCACCGCACCCAGCACCGCGCTCGGACCCCGCCGCCGCGGAGCCGCCACTGCGGGGCGGCAGCAGGTACCGTGCCGGGGGAGCCGCTGCTGCGGGGGCCGGGCTGCACCTGCAGGGCCGAGCACTAAGGTGTGATCCGCCGGTCGGACAGGGGCGATGGAGCGGGACCGAGGGCCTGGGGGGAGGCCGCCGGTGCGGAGCGGTGCCCGGGCGACGGCGGAGGGGCCGGCACGGGGAGGTGGGCTCGGGCACCGCGGCCGCCGCCGTCCCTGGGAAGGCGAGTGCTCGGGGCAGCTGAGGTGTCCCCAGCCCGTGGCCTCGGGGGCGGCGGGCAGGGCGCCAGCGGCCGGTCGGGCTGAGCACCCTCCCTTCCCACTGAGCGGCTAGACAACAGCGGGAGATGCCTAAGTTACCCTCCCTCACCCATTTTATTTCCAATACGAAATGGCTAGAGTTTATGTGGGAAAGGGTATGAAATTCTAGCCCCACTTTGCACGGAACCAAGGTTGGAAAACCTCCCAGGGACCGCCCAGGGGAAAGAGGATCCTGGAAAATTCCCATACCGGCAGTTTCTCAGGTGGGAAATAGCATTATTCTTGCGTGGCTCTCTAGTTTCCTGGGGGGAACTGAGTCCCGAGGGTTTTCCCGAGAGTAACATACGCACCTGATTCTGTAATGTACAATTTTCTGTTAGACAATCAAGTTTAATCCCACCATCACCTCTTCAACCCATTCCCAAAAGCTTCCAGGGAAGTAGGTCAGTATTTCCAGATGATGTTTCTGTTAGACACTGGGTGAGTTTCTGCGATGCCGGCTGACTAGAAGGCAGCATTGTGACCCTTCAGTTTATGCACATATTGAATGAACCATACTTCAATTATTCATTCTGATGCTATTGCAACCTTCTGCAGTTTCTCTTCTCCAGGGACATGATGTGTAACAAGACTTTGAAACACTTTACCAATGAGGCTGCAATCTTGTCTAGGCATATGGCAGCTTTTTGTTTGTTCTAGCCATTTTTAAGGGTTAATTTATAGCAGTAAAAGGTATGTCAAGGAAGCATGAGGATTCCCAGTAGGGTTACATTACCCTCTACATTCCTTCTCTTTCCCTCTAAAAAGTGTAATTCAGAGTACTGAATGGGTCATGGACTAGGCTCTGCAAATGAGTTTTGAATTTTCCGTCTGGGAGAAGCAATACCTTCAAAGTACATTTGGTTTCTATAATGGAGAACCTATGGCTTTGATATAGAATTGACTTAAATCTGATAATTTGTTGATGTTGTAGACATTTGCTATTTTGTAGATGAAGAAACAGATGCACAGATAAAATACATTGGAACCAGAGATTTGACACCAAAACCTGGAACCCTGTTTGTTGTTACTTATGTTTTACTAGTGTGATCATCTGTCCATGGTGCTGTGCTCTCAATTGATAAACTTCAAACTGTTCATATTTTCCAAATACATGAAGCTGGGTGGACCCACAGTGGCAGCAGCTATACTTACAGAAAAACAGGATAACTACACTGTGGCCTGTGGTCAAGTAGGTGTATGATAGCTTTTATACTCTCCTTTTTAGTAACAGACATATTGCCAAACAGCTGAGCAAGTCTGACTGTTGATCGCCAGTTCTTGAAACACCAACTGTTGTATAAAATAATAACCTGGATAAAGATAAAATAAAAACCTGGATAAGGTAATAACCTGTATAAAATAATAGCCTAGAAAGCAGACACAGTGAGAAACACAGTATTTCAGAGGTGTAAAGAGACCAGATAGTTTGAACCTTCTGTGCAGAGCACCCTGTAATATAAAGACCAAAGGAAAAAGAGGCCAGTGCTAGTGGAACTGGATGCTAGTGGAAAGTAGACAAGCAGTGAGCCTCCAAGAGATCACTGTCCTTCTACCAGAATTTCTACATTCTTATGGCTAGTTATAGGCAGAAAACATTGAAACAAACTAATCTGATAGTGACAGTAGACTTCCAAGGTGGAGAGTACCTCTGAGAATATAATATTCTCAGCTGAGAACTGTCTCCCTCCAAGGGATACTCATCTCTGCATTGACCCTAAGAATGAGAATAAAGGAAAAAAATAGGGTTTAAACTTCCTAGAGTCTTACAAATGCTGAAATCTAGGACTTTGTTGTCAGCATCTGAGGTCAGATGTTAGGATTTGGTGGGTTTTACTCCTGAACTCTTCCATTCACCCATCCTTTTAAAACTCCCAAGTATGAAATTTGCATTCTACTCCAAAATGCACAGTTAAGGAAAATGATGTTTCGCTGAATTACCATTTACTGAGTAGTCTGTAGGACTGAGGATCTTTGTACTGTCTTGGACAACACATTAAGGCTGGGCAATTTGATAGTTGATCATACAATATTTAAAAGACTAACTGTGATTTTCACCCAGTAAAAATTTAAAGCTTCAGCTCTTACATCTTGTTTGACATCCAGAAATTTAGTGTAGATCCCACTGGCCAACCAATCCAAGCTGAAGTAAAGTCAGGACTTCATTTTTTCTTTCAGCTTTCCTTTATCTTTTCCTTTGACCCTTTCCTTGGTAAGGAAATTTAGCTGATGTTCACATGAAATAAGCCAGTAATATACAGTTACTGTGCTGCTGGCTCTCTGTCAATCCATGGTCTACCCCTGAGTGCTTTCTTGTCCCTGTAAAGTTTCTCTCTAGTTGCATGCTTCCTCCAAACAGGTTAGAGAACAAAGGAGGAATTCCTGCTGCATCTAAGCAAAGGTCTGAGGTTTCCAGCAGAGGTAACACTGCCAGAATCAGATGATCACAGAGCAAGCAGTGTGTTACTCCAGTGGCTAATAATGGATTACTAGGGCTCCATTGGGAAACAGTAAAAATTCATAAAGTCCTATTTCTTCCTCTTCACCCTCCAGCTGGTTAATTCATACCGTGCATGTTTTCTGCTGTGCTGGGGCCTCCGCCATGGTGCCTGGAAAACTGCCTGTATTGGGTTAAGGAATCTAAGGAAGACTGTGGTAATGACTACTGGAATAAGAGCCAGAGCTAGATGAGAGATTGCAGCCTCTTGTTGTCAGGAGGAATAACAGATCATCTTTATTCCAATGTACACAAAGGCTTACTATCTGTTATGTGCCTGCTTGTGACCATCATGGCTGGTATTTAAGCTCCAAGGAAAGGATCCTGCAGTCTTTTGGTCAAGAGCAGATGCAAAGAAAATGTTTAGTCAATTGAAATCAACCAGCTGCCTTGGTGCTGCCCTTGAACTTTACTCTTGTAACTACAGTGAATGTAATAAATTATGTAATTTCTAATATATCCCAAAGTCAATTAAGAGAAATGGTCACATCTTTCCCATTTATTTTTTCAGTGTTCCAGCATGTTTGACAGAATAGGCTTTTGTTCATTTTACATATTAAAAAATATTTGTGTCATGAGAGATTTAATTTGGGGTTGGTTTTTGTTTTAAATAAAAATTGAGATTCTTGACTGTGGTTACAGATTAATTTAAATATTTGCTTTGGTGAGGCATGGGGCATAGCAGGTGAAGGAACTGGTTAAGCGTGATTATCTGAACAGGCAGATCTTCTTTAAATAATATCAGAAGATTCAGAACTCATAATCTGTATGCTTTTAGTCCCTGCCAGTCCTTCAGAGAGGTCACAAGCTGCTTAACACTGATAGGATAGCTGTGTTGGGGTGTCCCGGATGTGCTTTTGTTCAGTGTTTTTAGGTGACCTGAATGGTAATTTAAGGAGTGAGTAAATCACATTTTCCAGGGACATAAAACTGTGACACTTGAAATATGCTGTAGGAAAAGATTAGAATTCAGGAATTTTCCAACAAATTAGAAGCACTGCTCGGAAAAGAGCTGGATGAAATTTGGTAGGGATAAAGGCAAGGTACTACAGTAATTATCAACCACAGAAGCACAAGACACAAGTAAATTACTAGGTTGCAACTCTGCAGAAAGGAATCTGTTATGATAGATCACAAGCTGAACATGAGTCAATGTCATGCTGTTGCAAATGAAGGCAAACATCTTGCTAGGATATGTAAAAGACATTGGAAGCCTGGAAGACTTGAAGAAATCCTCTTGGTCTGTTCAGCATTGCTAAGGCTTCAGCCTGGAGGCTGTGCAAAGTTTTGGTTATTGCACTTTGAAAGGTGTGTGATTCAATCAGAGGGAGTCGAGAGATGGACAGCAGGACTCATCACAGGTCAGAAAAATGTGACCTGCAGGATGATTTGAAATAGCTGAAATTTTTTAGACCAGAAATTTGACAGCAGAATATAAGTCTTTAGATACAAAATAGAGGAGGGACTGATCTTTTATTTGGGCTCATGGTGGACAGAAGGGGAAGCAAGAAATAGCAGAAAGAATGATTATTGCAGACTACAAGGATAATTTTCTAGGACCTAGGAAAATAAAAACTCTTGAATATTTGATCTAGAGAGGTTATGAAGACATTTTAAGAACAAGTTAGACAATTATCTCTGAAGAATCAAATCAGGGTAGTGATCCTATCATAGGAAAGCACCTTGGACTATTTAATGTCTTAAGTTCTCTTCTAGATTGTTCTTGTATCATTTTATGAATGCAACATGATCATTTTGTGGAAAAAAAATAAAAGCAGTCTGCTGACCCTATTCTGATATCCAAGGATAGCACAGCACCAAAACCACAGACCAGCTCTTTCTGAAAAGAGTATGAAAGAAAAGAGCTTCTAGAAGACCATTAGAAGAGGTCTCTCTTTTGGAGAAGACACAGAGAATGGGACTTCCTGATTTCTCTGGAGCAGATGCTTGACTGAGTCTATGAATGCTGAAAACAATGATATGTAAAAAGAAAAATCAATGAATGTTAGCAGTTAGTAAAAGTATCTAAAGTGAAAATACAAACTCTTCTAGTATTTTACTCCTTGAATGAAAGACTGTAGTTCAAAAATGCTCTCTTAGAGGTAAAATGAAATAAAATAATGAAGTTCAGGATAGAAATATAATAAAGCATAGTTCTACAATTTATATTTTAGACACTTCTCCAGGGGAAGAAAATCTAGGTCTTCTAGTATTCACGGTTTAACATATATTGTTTAATATAAATGGAACAGACAGTCCCCTGTGCATGCTGAAAAATCCTGGATCTCTGTGAGGAGACAGGTAGAAAGACATAAGAGAACAATGATCAACTCTTCTGTATGCTGCAGTGGTCGGCTGCACATAAGATCCTGAATAGAACACATTCTGTGTCCAACCAAATAATTTTTTAATCCTCTAAAGGCAGAGGGGTTTTTCTCTTTCCTCAGGCTTTAGACCTTTCCACTCAGACAAAAAGAAAAACTCTTGGAGAAGTTAAAGACATACCTGGAGGAGTGGAAGTGTTTTTATACCACACAGGCAATAGGGAATTTTTTCTACGAAAACAGGTACTCTCTGGGACTGAAAGGCTGCAAAGCAACTGCTGGAAAGGATCTGTGTTGAATGAACAAGACAGGGAGAAAACGAAAAATTAGGCTGCGTTTTTTAGAAGGCTGTTTTTATGGAGCTCTTGTTCAGTGAACTGTAGTAATTTAAACACTCTTACACTGGTATTATCCGTAAGTTGATAGAAATCCTCATATTTTGATTTACTCTGGGACATACGAGCACAAGCTGTAACACAATATAAGCTCTGATTGATTTACCTCCTGCCCCCATCTTCCATTACAGCTGGAATACCTTGGGAAAAATAATTATATGCTTAGAAAGCCAGTGACTTGATGCTCCAGATATTTCAAAGTGAATTCACATCCCTTCCACCCAAGAACTGAGCAGTGCCTCACATTAGCTTGTATTGCTTTGCCTGAGTTTATTTCATCATTCCTTTTCTCACCTTTCCCTTTACTTTCTTTACTTCTCATATGACTGAATGAAACGCAGTCTTTATTTGGGAGACACAAAGGGTATCCAAAAGGAGGCTTAGTGTGATCTGATGCAAAAGGAGGTTTAGCTTTGGAACAAGGTGGTTCTGGAAGGAAATAAAGCAAATATAATCAATGTAAAAAAATCCCATGTTTATTAATAGAAGGAGACAACAAGATGAGAGGGTTGTTCTCTAGGAAATTTGTGAGGAAATCTGAAACAGACTGTGCAGAAAAAATACTGAACATGCTGGAAGGTGTTCTGCAGATGGTAATCTCCTGGTGGAAGATGCTGATAATTGTCTTGAAAATGAATGGTATTAGGCAAAAGTAGTTAAAAGTAAGGTAGGGGACTGAAAGAATTTAAATAGAAGGATCACTGGCTTCGAATATGAACTGTATATGAACATTTGGATTTAGGGTGCACGAGTGGAATTTCTCGGTGTGGTTGTGAGGAAATTGTGTAGGCTATTGCAAATGGCACTTGTCTCAGTATGAGCTGCATATTTAATGCAAAGTAATGATATCCAAGCCTGCTTTAAATAAAGTATCTGCATAACAGGGGTTAGAGCAGCCATATCCTTCATGTTCTTTTTATTATGTCTAGCTAGGTCTAAAAGTCAGGTAAAACCTGCCAGTGCATTGCTGCAGTTGTTGTTTCAGTATTTTAGCAAAATTCTTTTCCTATAAGCAAAAATCAAAGTCATCAGCTTCAAGCTGTCAAAGGCAATTCTGCCTAGGAGGAAACTGGCTGGTCACACAGATGAGCCTGGAATCTGTGAACACTTGACAGGCACTGAGCTGTTCCTCACTGTGAATGAGGAACTGATGAGTGAACAGCGGTGTCCAGCAGCATTTTGATGGTAATGCCAAAACCTTTTGCCAGCAGCTTCCCAGTGCAGATGGAGTTTTACAGAAATAGTCATATACGCATTTCTACTGCCATTTTGAGGGGACTGGCATTTTTTTAGGTACTGTAAACAATATAAAGCTAGAAAGTAGATATGGGAAAAGTTTTGTAAAGCTTTGTGTGAACTGAGAAGATTGTTCAGTAAATGCTTCTCTCTCTTCCTCCAGCCAGGGCAGTAGATTCTGCCTCGTAGGCAGCAGCACCTCTCTGTCAGATTGTCACAGAAAAATCCACATTCAATTTTCACACTGTGAAAACTTGACTTGTATGGAGTTTTTGGGAGGAACTTCACAGTTCCCTGTTGAAGAAGATGACAAGCTGATTAAATCCATGGACCAAAATATACTCAGAGTTAAAAAGTGAAAGCAGAAACTCTGGTTTTCCTGAAGATATCAGCTATCAATTCACAGTCTTAGGATGTCTCATTTTCAAGAGCTGTAGCATTCTGAGAAATAGTTGCTAGTAAAATGGCTAAAAAATTGAAAGGACTGAGGTTACAGCTGTTTATAGACATTCCTCGGAGAGGTGCTTGCTACAGGATTTGGCAGGAAAGACCCCTGGAAATGGGGACCTACACATTGCTGGTTGTAAAGGGTCAGTATTAATAAACATGACAATGACTAACCTTGCTGATTTTCTTTCCTGCTCTTAATTGTGTAAGAAAGAATGCTGTTGGGTCAAGAATTGGATAAACATGATTCCTTAAAAGCAGTTGATATTGAAGATCACTATATGTATTGCAGAGTTTCATTATTCACTGACTTCTGTACCACCCAGGGGAAGTTTGTGTTTGAAGACACTGTCTGGTGACAAAAATGAGGGTAGTCACATGCAGTGACTGTTCTTTCAATGATTTTTTCCTGATCTGTCTACCAATCCATTTGGTGCAAAAGCAACAGCATTATCATGGATATTAGGAAGAAATTCTTTACTGTGAGGGTGGTAAGGCACTGGAACAGGTTGCCTAGAGGTTGTGGATGTTTCATCCTTGGAAGCGCTCAAGGCCAGGTTGGATGGAGCTTGGTCTAATGGAAGGCGTCCAGCCTATGGCAGAGCGTTGGAACTAAATGATTTTTAAGGTCTCTTCCATCCCAAATCATTCTGTGATCCTGTGATACTGTTGGACAGTTAGCAAACAGAACCAGAAGAAAGACTTATTAATCTATGTGTGCCTGGACCAACGCCTCCTTTTCACCAAAAAGAGTTTTGATTCTGGAATAATACTGGCCTCTGCAGAGTGTATGATGCTTGTTTTCCAGCTCCAGGTCTGTATCCTGACTCAGCAGGAGGAGGGGCAGAAATGAAGATGCCAGAGCAGAGATGAAAGATACACAGATCCTAATGCCTTTTATCAACTTCTTCACTAAACTAGAGCTCAGTGAATTTCCAAATTGAGATGTTGCAGCATGTTGACAGTGAAGAGCAGCACTGCAGTGCAGTTCACAGTGTTCTCTGAGCTTCTTTACAGTAATGAAACAGCAGGTCATGAACAGATATGAATGTGGGGTTTTGACTGAGTTTGATGGCAGATGTTAAAAGACAGCATGTTTTCCTGCCTTACCTGTCAAGACATGCTAAAAAACTTGCAAAGAAAGCAGCATTCCTGTAGGCAAATGCCCTGGTACAGATAGGTTTTTCAGATGGATTTGCAAAGCCTACTGTCAGAAAATACCACTTAGTAGCATGTGATATTTTTTCAAAGTATATTATAGTGAAGCCTTTGATGGAGAAAATGACCAAAGCAATTATGTTTCCATTGATGAAACATGGTTTTACAATTTGATTTATCAAGCAAAAGGAGATGAATGTTAGCCTTTCTGAAAGGTTTTGTTAACTGCAGGTAATCAAGACAGGAACCAGATTTACCCAACTTGTGAAAATTTTTGGCTGCATTGCTAAATCAGCTCTTACCAGGCCTTGAGCTCAGACATAACTAGGAAACAAAAATGGGTTTTTTGTCATTGTGTGTAATTCCAGCTGGCACTCAGCTATCCATTAATGCCCTTAGGGGACAACTGCTGGACTCCACAGGTTCATTCTAACTTTGGATTTGATGATCAACAAACAAGTACTAGCATATTCCCTCTAGGTTTTACCCAGGTGGGTGATGTGACAGGTCTTAGAGCAATGACTGCAGGGCAGCATTCCAGTGAGTATGGAAGGGATTGAAAGCAACTTCTGCAGGCACAGAGTTCCAGAAAAAAATGATAATTATTTGCCAACTCAAGTGAGAAAGAGAAGGTGTGGCTATGCAGCTAGAGAAGAAAACAGAAAAGAAAAATCGAAAACTTGTGGGTTTTGTTTGATTAGAATTTTACATGTCAAATTAAAATCATATATTGGCTGATACAAAGTGCAGCACTGACTCACAGAAAGAAAATCGCGGATATAAAACCATCACAGAGAGGACAATGAACAAACCTTGAGAGTACACCACAGGTTCCCATATCTCTTGTAACATCAGCACACTTCCAAGTACAACAATCTTCAACAGGAAAGTATGATGCAGAAGTTATAATTCCTGTAATGTATAGGCAGTAAAAATTACTTTTCTATTTAGTGCACCTTTGTGGGGCTCAAATTCCACAGGTTCGTAATAGTTCCTGAACAAATAAACCTACTAATAACAGCTGTTTTCATTCTTAGTGAGGAGATGAGAGGAGACATGAAAGAATCACTGCAAGATTTTGCCCAACTGATGGTGCTGTACCGTTCCGCTGGATGACTGGGAATGGGGATGAAAATGACAATATGGAACAGGAAGCAAAGCCAGTATGCCCTGTGTTTAACTGGAATATTTACTCTCATGTTGATGACATTTACTTTAATATCTATAAATATTTGTTACAATTAAGGATTGAAAGAAAATTGACAAATACAGCATCAACTCTGAGAACAGCCCAGGAACCTCCTCTTCCAGTGAGCATGATCAGAGGATGAAAATATTCATTCAGCTGCACTGAAGAAAACTGCTGCTTAGATGCATCGAGGAAAGTGTGGTTCAGAAAAAAAATCAAATATCTACCTATATTGTAGATATATTTGTCTGTAGTAAATACTGTAAGTATCTACTTGTAGTCTCTGAACTGTTTCTAGACTTTCATTTGTTAACACAGGAAGTGGGGATTTTCCTGAGAGCTAAACTTTCCTTCACTGGAAGTGATGTAGAAAAACTACTAGAAAGAGCCATGGTGTGTAACAATAAAACAGAAAGAATAAAGGGGTTAGAATCTGAGTTGATTCCAGAGTACTGATTCCAGAGTCATTCTGCCTGCCTAGTGTTTCCACTTTGTCACTTACAGATCAGTTTCCCCAACTGAGTTTAATGCAGAAATTTGATTTTTTTAAATGTCCATAAGGATGTGAGCTACACCACCACTTCAGGAAGACCTACTAATAAGCTTGTGTTCAGTGGGGCTGTCTAAACAGCTTTTCATTCTTTGTGAACGCCTTCAATTCCAGATGCTCCATTAGTTATTGGGGGAAAATGTTTATCTTTTTCCCACACAAACTCTTATTAAAGGAGAAAAATGGCAACAGTAATCTGTGATGCTGAATCCATCTGCATTTTTCATAGTTTCCCAGATTTTGTCTCCAACCCAGAAAAGTCTTCTGCAAACACTTATAAACTTTTTTCATCCTTGCCTCTTAGGTCATGGTTTGCATAGCTATAACCTTCCTCTTCACATTCTCTTGCAGCACTGCTGTGGTAGTAACTGGATCTTGCTTGTTCATTTCAGTTTGTCAGATGATGAAATAAAACCATTTTATTTCACAGAGTTATAGGATCATGAAATGGTTTGGGTTGAAAGAGACCTTAAGGATGACCTGGTTTCAACACCCCTGCCGTGGACAGGGACACCTTCCATTAGACCAGGTTGCTAAAAGCCCTATCCAACCTGGCCTTGAATACTTCCAGGGATGAGGCATCCACAGCCTCTCTGGGCATTGTGTTTCAGTGCTTCACCACCCTCACAGTGAAGAATTTCTTGCAAATATCTTATCTACTTTCAGGTTAAGGTCGTTCCCCCCTTGTGTTATCACTACATGCCCTTGTGACAAGTCCCTTTTCTGCTTTCTTGTAGCCCCTTTTAGGAACTGGAAGGCTGCAATAAGTTCACCCTGAAGCCCTCTCTTCTTCAGGTTGAACAAATCCAACTCTATCAGCCAGTCTGCATGGAAGAGGTGCTCCAGCCCTCTGATCATCTTTGTGGCTTTCCTCTGGGCTCACACCAACATGTCCATGTCTTTAACATCCCATCCAGGATATTAAGTTTAAATATTTTAAGCCAGGTGAGAAGTTTAAAATAGAACAGGTCTGTTGCTGGGACAATCTTTGTGGCAGCGTCTTTATGCTTCATATGGTTTTACTTCCACAGCCAAAGCAAAAAAAAACAGGACTTCTGTGAGAAAGTCTTGCTGCTACATGGCTTCTAGCCGAGGCATCTGGAAGAGCAAAATTGTCCTCTACTCCATTCTCTGAGTCCTCTGTGTTTTCCTCTCTCTTTAGAGCTAGTTTTTGAACTGTGCACTCTGCCTCTGGAGCCCTCCTCTCTCACTGTCTTAACTGAGATCTTTATGGTATATGCTGCCAAAGTGTCACTTTCTTTTACGTGTCAAAATACCTCCCAGTATTCCAGGCGAGACCCTCTGTTAATCCTTTATGTCAGTGTGATTTGCCTTCTGGTGCAGCAATACAGGTCCTGCTGGAGAGATGGGGTGCTCCAAAGCCTTGTTCCACAGGCTCAGCATCTCTTGTGGCCACCAGGAGAAAGAAATGCACACATAAACCAGGCTATGAAAGGAAAGGTTTTGGGGGTAAGAAAAGAGAAGGTTTAACTTTGCATTACTGTAACTGTAATGGGATCCATGTGAAAATTCCTACTATTGAAATGGTCTCAGTGTTTTATGTCTAAAGGTAGCAGTGTTAAACAAACACTGCACAGCAACAGACTTCTAGCTTTCTCAAGCTGTGCTTTTCAGTCTCCTCTGGCCTCTGCTTTCACAGAAGCTGTTGGTCACTGAACTCATTCCCAGCAATGGCTACTTTTTTTACTGATTTCTGCCCATGTAATTTCAATGATTGCTTATCAACAGTTGGTTTAAGTGGGTGTGCAGAACAACTTTATAGTATTCAACACATTTTATGGACTACAGTTTAAACTAACAGGTTCTAACAGTGTTTTCTGTTCTTCCATTTCTAATCAATGTTAGAGTATGTTTCTTTGCTTTACAGTTTTAGTTCTGTTTGCTTGAGCAGTGTGTATGTGGGGGAGAGGTAGATTTGTGTCGTGTGTTCATTTAGAAAATGATGTAAAAAAAAATATTACATTTTGAAGCATTGGTTTGTTAGAATAACTCTTTGCTCCCACTTAGGATTTATTCAGCTATCTTCTCTACTAAAACCCCATTTTTTCTGTATAAATTAAAATATTTTTAAATATACATAGTAGCCAAAACAGAAGACACAATGTGTCACTCTGTCACTTCAAATGTGTATGACAAGTTTTCTTGAGTGCTGTTAAATAAGAAAAATCTTAATGTCAGAACAATCATATTTCATTTTGGTCAACAAATATACATTATTTTATATAACATCATTTTAGCTTAAATAGGGTTGTTAGCACTTTGGTTGAAACATAGCAGGTTTAATTCATATTCTGAAGTGCAGGCTAATATTAGTGGCTTATGCCAAAATACAGTCTCTCCATTTCCTTTTCCTAAGTATGCCTGGAGTTGAGGCACTTCAAAATACTTTTTGTCTCTCTGCAGATCTTTGAGTACACAAAAGCTAGTTTATTATGTTAAAGGACTCCTTTGACTCAAGGAAGCATTCAAAATTAAGTACTTTCTATATTAATGCCACACAGTTCTGTCATTGAAAGTGTGGCTCAGAGTTTCCAGAAAGCATTCAATGTTTTACCTCTCAGGATTGTTCCAGAGTTAAAAAACCCCCTCATTCATTGAAAGCAGAGAAAGGTCAGAGCCATAAGTGGATCCCTGATTTTGTTACTCTTGTACTCTTTATACAGATTTCTCTTTTGAGGATGTGCTACAATTAATTTCTCCTTGATGTTGGAAGAACTGTTGCATTTGCATCATTATCTGATGTTCCTAATATGTATTGGATGAGTGGAACAGACAGTATGTGGTATCTGGGGAAGAAAATCTTGCTAACTATAGTCCTAGAGAGATGTTCATTACACAGGCTTTCACTGATTCAAGTAATTGAAACGTTTGGAACTGTCCTTAAATATTAGGGTGAGAGCTAGGAAGAACAGGGCTTTGCTCTTGCAGCTTACAGGATTTTAAGAGCCTTCTACTAGCAGTTAATCCAACTGCATTGCTTCAATTTTGTTTCATATCTCACTCTCCAGGGATATTCTGGGCAAAATTCCCACTGAAATTAAAGGACTCTTGCATAAGGTAGGACTAGGGGATCTAGATAATTAGTATTTTAGAATAAAAAGAAAACCCTTGTGAGTTTTACAAACATGTCAGGCCTGCAAGTCTAGAAATTGGGTGACCTTTCTATCCTTGAAGTCCTTTTGTAAATCCATGGATTTAAGTAGAAGAGTAAAACTGATTGTCTTTTCACTGGTGGATTGACTCCGTTCCAGGACAGAAAAATCATCTCTAGCAAACACAAAGCTGTTAAAATTTCCTGGGTCATGCAGATGGTGAATTTTGACTTTCTTTTCAAGGAATATTTGCAACTCTTGTTCTGCTATGTGAGTCACTGTCATTTTAGCCCCTTGTTTTCAGGTCATTAATTTAAGGTCAGTGCCTTTGAGAATTAGCTCCAACATGGGTTTTGTGCCTCCTATTCCAAAATTAGATTCTTGACTACTTTTCTGTGGGCTGCTGTTCCTATTGGTAGCATAAAAGCAGTAGCATACCTGTTTTATCCCTTGGGTCTGCTTAGCTTCATTACATACTTCTGTGGTGTTGAGACAATAAGGAATGGTAGGGTAGGGGAAAAAGGGCTCTGACTGATATATAAATGTAGTGAAAATAAACACAGCTGCTATGTATGACATATGCTAAAGACCCACTTTTCATCTCTAGCCTGGGTCTTCCACCTCACTCTTCAGTTTTAAAACTTATGCCATAGCGGGCAGACTTAAAGCTGATATCACAGTGTCCATGGCCAGCTTCACATTAGTGGTGCTATTTCTTCCCTACTGGAAGAAAATTATACCAATAAAAGATTTTGGCACCAATAACACTTTCTAAGAGAGAAACAGAGACTTTGGAAGCTTTATCTTTCAGTACTATGCCAACACTCAAGTCCAAAAGTTGTTAGGAGCTGCCTCTGTTTATGAAGTGCCTGTAGCTAGATGAGCCTTCCTAATGATTGGGAAATCATTCTTAGATTGGTTTAGTGTGATACATTTTTAGATACTTTTTTAGATATTTTCTGAATTATATGTAAAAGAATCTAAATAGTCCTGAAAGTGCTGAGTGGGAGCAAGGAAGCAACTTGCTAATAGAAACACAGCATAATTAACTGCCTTATTTATATTATTTGCCAGAAGAGCTGATAAATAAGGGACAGCAGCAGCAGAGGGTCTTTTCAACTGTACCGAGTGATCCAACATTTAATAAGTGATCTTATTACAGAAAAATTAGCTTTCAAACAGAAACAATGTCATTTGAAGGATCATAAGGTAAGATTCACTACATAATTTATTAGGCTTTTTGTGCTTTTTGACCAGCAGTAGTGTGCTTGCAGTATACTGCCTGACTCCTGGATATGCTCAGTGAGCTCTGGAACACAGGCAGCATTTTAGAACCAGGCTTGTTGTTAAAAATGCGAATGCCAAATCCTCTCCTGTCATTTCTTGTCTCAAGAGCATGCAGCCATGTCACAGTCATCCTGGTTCTCCATGAAGCCACACCATGGTGATCACAGGGATAACAATGGATGAGTATGAATCAGAAACATCTAAAAGTCCTCGTAAGTTTGCCTTTCGGGCTCAGTTTTCTAAGCTGGAAGCTGGTATGAACCTGCCATGCTAGATGTAGCACTCTGCACTCTGCAAAAATAAACTGCTGAATCAGAGACTGAGCTCACATTGTGACAGGTTGGGATTTAGTTCTTGCTGGGATGCTGGGGTCTGTTAGTATTGTTTAAATGGCAGCAGTAGCCAAATGCTATACAGACATGGCAAGAGAGAGAGTCTTTGCCCTGAGGGACTCATAAACTAAGTGGCAAAGTAAGGAAAAATAAAGACAGCATGGAAGCAGATGCATGCCAATTAGGTATACATTAATAGTTCCATTGAAAATGCTTTCTTAAATTAATTTTCTGGATGGAAGATAGTCTATCTTTTCGACCTGACATTAGTTGGTTATTTCAATGTAAGTATCATGGCTAGGGTTATCAGCAAGTGAATTTTCAATGGTGAGAAGGCAGTAGCCGTGGAATTCAGTTATGGAATCAGGAATCATGACTCAGGTCGTCTCCAGTCTCCAAGCTCCTGCTGAAAGCAGGACCAACAGTGAATGCAGATGAGGCTGCTCTCAATTAATCCAGTCTGGTTTGTAAACTTCCAAGGATGGAGATTTTGCAATGTCTCTGGGCAAACTGGACATTCTTACTTGCCTCATGGCAAATGACTGGATGGCATGGAATTATGGATGCATATTTAATTTTGTCTTTGCTAGTGTTTCATTTTCATGTAGTTAAGTGAGAATCTAATTCATTCTTGGATTCATATCTGTTAAAGCTGCATCTCAGATTTCAGTTTTATTCTCAAGTGTGAAAGAGCAGGGACTGTAGGTCAAGGTGAATTCCTGCTGTAAGTGATGCTAGGTATCACATCTTGCCAAAACAGGATCCCATTGCCACCTCAGTCTATGTGGATTCCATCTGCTTTACTCCTATTATTAGGCCATCTCAGATGATTCAAATATTTACCTCTTTATCCTTTTAAATTCAGGATTTGTCTTCAACTCTCCCCCCAGTGAGTTGAATGTTTTGCTCCTGTTCTGCTGCTCTGTGAATTCTTTGTTTGGAGGCTGGCAAGGCACCAGTTCTGGGGTGACAGATGGAGCAGACTGCAAACCAGGCAGTTGCCTCCTAGCCTGAATGATATTTTAATAAGCACAGAGAGGTGACAGAGAGAGGCGCTTCTCACTGGAATGACTGGCAGTTTTGTTTTCAGTCTGAAAGCACTAATAGATAATTTTTGGCCTCAGTCCAAAAAAAAAAGAAAAAAAAGAACCACAGAAATTAGAAACAGAAAATCCTATTAGCTCCTAGTTTATCTCTCTTCTTTTTAGGGTCCAAGAAATTTTTTATGTCTGGTCTGTTATCCAGATAGGGAGTTGTTTCCCCATTTTTGGTATTTTAGTTCTCTCTCAGGAACTGCATACTTTAGAAGGCTTTTTTTCTTTTTATTTACCGTTTTGTTTTCCTTCCTTTTTTATTATTTCAACAATTTTCTCCATTGTCTTCCTTCCCTAAACATTCCCTGTTCTTCATATGTCTTTACACTCATCACAGATTCATGCTGAAGTCTGAATAATGGGTTCTAATAACTTGGCTTCTATCTTCCACATTCTGTGAAACAGCCAGTGCAGTGCAAGGCAATGGCATCTGCATGGGAATCTCTAGAGCACATGTCCTCTTCTCCCTGCCCTTCAGTTGTATCTCAGTCGTATAATACAGGGTTTGTGTAGGGCTTTGTTTCATCCTTACAAATAAAAGCACAAGAAAAGGGAGCTCTGGCAAAGCCCAAACAGGCTCTGAGGTCCCTCTGCATTGTGAGCAACACAGTGTTCTGCAGACAAACTGTAGGATAGTCAGGCTTTCAAAGGGGGAGATTCTTTTTCTTCCGATGAGTACAGGTTAGAAAAGATCCAGCTCTCACTAGGAGAGTATAAGACTGATGCTGGGATCTGAACTGAGGTATGGTCCCATACACTGCTCAGAGAGCACACTGGAAACTTCTCAATACTTGGACATAGACCTTCATGTCTGTGTAGCAAGTCTACAGGTCTGGGTTTCAACTGGTGTATGAGCTGTAAATTAGTGGTATTCCTGCTAAAATATGCTTCTTTTTTCTTTCAGATACAATGATGATACTGAACGTTCAGATCTTCTTTGGCTTCCTTTGCTGCATTATTTTTGTTCCTACAGATGGCTTCCCCGCAGACACCAGTACTGAATTTCGCTCTGCTTTCTCTGTGGCCAGAACCAGCAGCATGGAAGGAAGCTCCGAGATGGTTATTACCTTTGACAAAGTGTATGTGAATATTGGCAATGATTTTGATCCCAAGACTGGATTGTTCCGCTGTCGAATCCCTGGAGCCTACTACTTCTCGTTCACTGTTGGGAAATACCCAAAGAAAAACTTATCTGTCATGCTGATGAGAAACAAGAATGAGGTGCAAGTAATTGTGTATGATGAACATCACCGCAAGGAACGGAAGGTAGCCAGCCAGAGTGCCATGCTGCAGCTTGACTATGGTGACACAGTTTGGCTGCGTTTACATGGAGATCCCAAGTATGCTCTTTACAGCAATGTGGGCCCCTATACAACTTTCAATGGCTACCTAATCTATCCTGACACTTCTGCCTTCTTCCAGAATGCTCTTAGCTCCCAAGAGGTGGGGCCACACCCTCACAAAATTCAGCAGCTTCCCAGAGAGCAGAGTGAAGCTTCACAGAGACACATGTTATCTGATCAACCAAACAGGGTACAAGACCCTCGTTCTGCATTTTCTGTTGCCCGCTCACAGAGTCTCCTGGGGGCAGATGACAAGCAAACCCAGCATGAGCCAATCACATTTGACACAGAGTTTGTGAACATTGGAAAGGATTTCAATTCTTCCACTGGTATCTTCTCATGCCGTATACCTGGTGCATACTATTTCTCCTTCACCATTGGCAAAATGCCCTTTAAGACTATGTCAGTGAAACTTATGAAGAACCACAATGAGGTACAGGCCATGATCTATGACGACAACCACTCCAAGAGGCGAGAGATGCAGAGTCAGAGTATCATGCTGCCTCTGCAATATGGGGATACGGTTTGGCTCTACAGCCATCAGCACGATGGCTATGGTGCCTATAGCAACCATGGCAAGTACATCACCTTCACGGGCTTCCTGATCTACCCAGAGGCTCAGCTGAAGCAGCTTTCAGGTGCCAGCTCACTTCAAGGGCCAAATAATTAAATGCAGATGTGAAAGGAGCATAAGAAGAGCCAAGGTGCCATGAACTTGGGTATAGCTCCTCTTTGAATATCATCCTCTACTTTGAGCATGCTATTGTGTCCAGTGCTTTCCTTATGCTGCACGCTTCTGTGCCCTGTCTGCAGGGCCACAGCTGTGTCTGCCATTCATCTGTAGAGAGGCCTTTCAGGTTGTACCTGTGTGTCTTGTGTTGGTGTTTGATTTAAGCATAAAGCATGAGGTAGTTTTGGGGCAGGGGTAAAGCAGTGTAGTGAGATGCTGAGGATCAGAAAACAACTGCATTTGTGTTACTGCAGATCCCCAGCATCCAGAGAGCAAAGGATGTCGTGACTTTCCTTGTATATCTGGGGAGGGAATAACACAAAAATGTAATGGAAAAGTGTAATGGAAATGAATGTAATAAAAATATAAAATATGTAAAATGTTCTCAGTTTGAAATTTGTTGCTACTTTGTAGCTTGTGTGCTTGCCACTGGCTGAGGTAGCAGCTCAGGTGAGAAAGCAGCATGGTGATTGTATGACCTGCATTATGTGTTACTGAGCCAGTCTGTCTGCATACACTCTTTTTTGTCACATGTATGTGTGAAGGGTTGGTACCTCTTATGATTTAATTGCAAATTTCACAGTATTTGGTGCTTTTCTTAGTGTGATGTAGATAAAGTCAAGAAGCTGTGTTTGAGAATCTTAGCTTCCATGTCATGGAAAGAATACATTTAGAAACAAAGGAAAAAGTAGACTTCTAGCCTTTGTAGTGAAAGATGAGGACTTAAATCTGGGAACAGACCATCCTCTGAAAGTTCAGAAGCAAGGTAAGTAAGAAGAAAAAAAAAGTATTTTTAAATCTCTGAAGATGTGGGTTAGGAGCAGGCTCATAATGTGTAAGTGTGAATAGTATCATGCCATGCAGTGGCACTGCTGACTGCAGGGGCATTACATTTCTCAGAAATGAGCCCCTTGAATTCAGGGGTACTGCTAACCTGCCATGTGCTGCATCAATAGCTTAATGCAAGCATGATTGAAGGAACCATGAAGTGATGTTTTCGACACCTGTGTTCCAGTGTTATCTTACACATCACGTTCTGCTGAGCTGCAGTGCAGCTGTAGAGAGGCCGTTGTGGCTGTAGAGGACCCTACTGTGTTCCTACAGCCAGCCAGACAGACAGACAGGCAGCCAGCAGGATCCACTCAGGAGGTAGTAGGAGCGGAGGAGTCTGGAGGCTTCATCGTGGCACCACTGGTGCTGTTTCAGTTGAGCTAAACTCTGGTTTGTCTCCCAAAAGTACATAAACTGCAAAAGTGTGCAATTTCGAGCATGCACAAAACTTTGCGACATCACTTGAGTTGAATTTATAATCTGCTCAACAGATAGCAATGCTCTTAAACTACTACTGACAAAATCCTGAGTTCAAAGCAGTGTATTTGCATCTGAGTGATAAGCCAACCTACTCAGCCTTTATCCATGCATTCATATGGCTCAGACTGTATATTCTCCACAAAGATAGTATTTTCATACACTAATGCCATGTTGGCTCAGCTTTTGGATATTTTCCGCTCAAACTGGACTTAACTGCAGCCACTCACTGCCTCTGTCACTCCATACCTATCCCAGATGTTAAAGACTGAGGGCACGTTTGGCAAAAGTATGATGGGTAGATATTCGAGGTATGTAAAAAAGCAGCATAAAAATTAGATGGGACAAGAAGTTTTACTTCAAATAAAATTCTGATCTTAATTCCTACATCTTTTGGGGTGAAAAACAAAGAAACAAGTCCAACCCCAAAGCACAAAACAAATAAACACACAAACCAAAAAATCAGCAACAATCAACCTGCTTTATTAACTGTGTAAATCTGTCTCCTCCTGTCATAGCCCTAACCTGACCTCTAAAACCACTGTCTGTGACATCTCACTTCCAGGCTTCTTGTTCCTGCCCTACTATTTTTCTTCTCCATTTGTTGGGCTGCAATTGCTTGGAAGAAGATTAACTAGGTCAGAAGCTAACAGTTCCCACTTTGAATGTCGCACATGCCTCTTTTGTTGAGCATGGAAAAATTGTAGAAAGGGAATTAGGGATTCCATCATCTAAGAACATGTAATAAATGCTCAAAATTAATGTATCATCTCTAGTGGCAGTGGGGAACCTAGTAGAAACAACAAAAAATAAAATCAAAACCCTCCTGAGGAGATAATTACATTTATTTAATTCCAAACTGCAATGTTTAAGACAAAGATATGTTAATTATATTTTTCTGTAAAATAATTATATTTCTGATTCTGAGGATAGAGATTGAATATTTATTATGTTTGGCTTGTAAAGTGCCATAGCTCTACAAAAAAAACTTTAAAGAAGAGAGGCAAAATCTGCTGAAGAAATATCTAGGTCACGATCCCTCAGAATTTAAATGAGATTTCAGGAAGTGTATTCCACACTGATAACTGAAACAAAGCTGTGTATGTGTGTAAATATGATATGTAAATGCTAGAAAGCTTCTCGGAATACATACATTTTCCGGTTGCTTTTTAAAGAAAAATGAATACATGAGATGGGAAATTACTATTGACATATAAAATGTGATGCCACATGAGCAGAAAAATGAAACTAAATATGGGAGCTATATCATGAAACACAGCAAAATCTGCTTAGCTGCTTACTTGAGAGGAGAAAAGATTTGGCTGAAACCGCAGGGAGAATATAAGGAGGCTGAACTGAATGATCTGAAATGCAGTCAGCTAGGACACCAGCATAACATCATGGAAAAATACTTCCAAGCCCTCTCCTCTGTAAGCATCAGTGATCAAGATAGATAAGACATCTAAATAGCTCTGCTGCCCTCAGCACACGCCACTTAGCAAAAAATCAGGAGAGGGTAAAATGCACTTTATATTTTTGTCTTTTTTCATTTAAAAGGTTGTGTATAGAGTCTTACAGGGTTGCCAGCACAGTGCAGAAGGCAGGACAAAAAGATGTGGTATGTTTGTACAAAGTCCTGCATAATGTAGAAAGCATTGAAAATAACCTAGGATGCAGCTGAAGTCTGGTGTGTCCTGTCCTATGGTAGTTACCCTCATTAAGTGTCTCTCTTGGTCCTGGCCAGGTTAGAATGATAGAAGTGTTTCAGGGTTGCTAAATGTGAAGGCTTCTCCTTCCAAGGCCAGGAAGCCAGGAGGAGGGTGGTATTTGCAGGGCAGAGCCCTTTGCACAGGTCACGAAAGATTTCATCAACCAGCTGAGAGAAAAAACGAATCCAGAGATTTTTATCCAGACCCTGCATGGAACGAACCTGATAGGCAGAGTATACACTAGTGAAAAGGAGACGGTCAAACTCTGTTAGAGGCAAGGGGCTATCAGTCAGTGAATAATATCTCAGATGCTGCTCAATCTCTGTCGGTGTTTTGGGAACCTCAACCTCTAAAATCTGCAGGAACCGCCGTGCCGGGCGCAGGGAGGCCAGCTCTTCATCCCGCAGCCTGATTGTCCCGTTGGCCTGGATATCCAGCCTTCCCCAGAGCATCTGGAAGAGAGGAGCAGCATGAGCACGGAAAGCCCAGCACAAACCCTTCATCGGCTACAAAAGAGCTGTAAAGCCATCTGCCAAATCTCGGGCGGCCACTCCCTGACTCGCTGCCGACGGCCCGCCCAGTCCCGCTCCATGTCCTTCTCTGCCAGCCCCACACCCCTTTTCTGACCAGCCCCACAGGTCCCCATGGGACCTGTCCAGCTCTTGCCTCCCACCCAGCCTCTCCGCACGCAGTTCCGTCTGCAGCAGCTCCCCGGTGCGGCCGCCTTGGGCGGGGTGCTTGGCCCTGTGTGCGGGAGTCACCGAACCCAACGGGGGTGGTCCCTTGTCCCACCCCGGGGGTGTGAGGTGCCACGGAGCGGGGCAGAGCCTCCTTCATCTGCACCTCGCAATGGGAGGGAACACAAATGTAATTAGGCATCCCCGAGGCGTTCAACAGGGGCTCCTGAAATCCGTCAGGGATGAGAACAAACAGAACAGGTGAGTTTTTACATGCAGATAGGTTGGGAGCATGGCCACTAACAGTGCCTCGGCCCACGGGCCCCCAGTGCTCAGGAGACCTCTAACATGATGTCGGCGTCCTCTGGGCTGCGGTGAGGTGTGTTGGTGCCACTGTGAGGATGTTCATCTGGAAGACATCAGAAGAGTTTGGTAGTGCAAGACCTTCCTGTTTATGTCTTCAGTATTTCTGAGCTACCACTCATAGCTTGCCAAACATGACAGATGCTGTCCATGGGATTTTGATAAGCAAAACAAGCTTTTCAAGAGAAGCAGCAGTGGTTAAGTAAGGCAAGGGAAAATTTTTGATATCATGGCCCTTAATCCCTCCAATAGAGCTAAGGCACACAGCAGCAAAGGCACTTGGTTTGACAGGCAGCAAGGAAGCCTCTCACCCGAGTATGGGTGGGTTTTGGTTGCTTGGTGGTTTTTGCTAGAGAAAGTAATGCTGCCCAATGGAAGGGGGGAGCTGGGAGGCTCCTCAATCTGGTGGTGAAAACATAACCTGATGCTTATTCTGGTTTTATACTTCTTCCCTAAGCTTCTGCTGGTGGCAGGAGCAGAGTGTGAGGGTAAAAGAAATCTTGTCAGATCCATCATGGCTCATTTCATGTTGATCTAATTTCTTGCTGGGCCACATGACACCACGTGAGCTGGAAAAAATGTATATGAGGCCAGAGGAATGGGTAGCTTTTGAATACGAAAGTTACAGTTACCCTAATAATTGCTTAGTTATCATTTAATAATACTTCTAATGTTTTAACTTTCTGCATTTATTTTGCCTTTATTATTTCTTTCTTTGTGAAAAAGGAGGTACAAGCAGTCTTGGTCCAGGACTGTGAAAGAGAGGCTGCATCCCCACCCTTCTCTATGTTGATCAGTGTCATCATGTAGCCAAAATCCTCTTCTACTTCTTACAGACTCATACTTCAGGTCAAAAACTATAAAATGGAACAAACTTGTATAAAATAGTAAGCCCTCTGACACATTTGGGTTTCGTTTTGTTTGGTTGGGTTTTTTTCATTTTTATATGGGTGAAGACTTTTTTATATAAAAAGAAAGGAGTGAGAATTTATATTGAATACTCCAGAGTTAAGGTCAGCAGGTGCATATAAAAAGTAGAAAAATTATTCAGTACTCTTTGTGGGGGATGACTGCTACCAAACACCACTTCCAACTTCTCATAATTAAAGCTTTTCAGGGAGTTGTACACGCTGCCTGAAGAAGTGCACTGCCACCCCACAAGCTGCAGAAGTTTGTTTCTCTGCACAGCTGAGGGCTCCGTGATTCAAGCCAGCTGTGGCTTTGGAATGTGAGCAGGGACGTAGCTTGTCTTTTCTACTCCTCCATAGATGTGCCAGCAAGACTTTGAGCTCAGGTAAAAATATTATATCATCTGAAAATTTTGTTGTTGGTCTTTTCTCTACTAACTGATCCCCTAGGTTCACAGATCCCTCTACTGAGAATGTTTGACTGGTTGCAAAGTTGGTGCATTTGTTGAATAGGTGCCAAACTGCTGTTATTAGTAACTGCCTCATAAATATACACAGCGGTAGATTTTTGGGTAGAGAAAAATTAAACAAAGCATGACAAATAATGTATTGAAATAATGATGTAAATATCCTCTGGGGAATGGAAAATAGTTCCTTACTTATTTTGTCACTCAACAGGTTTGTGGTTTTTTCTCCAAAAAGCATATGGAAAATCCACAAACATTATTGCAGGAGCAGGCTTTTTTTCAGTGGAGACCCAAGAAAATCCTCCCCTTGCCAGCAAAAATATCAGCAGGTCTTCAGCCTGCAAGTAGGTTACAAGTGCCTCTCCCAGCAAACCCCCCAGCTGGACTCCAGCTCTCTCCCATGCCTGCACAGCTACCTTAAGCCTCTAACCATATTTGAGGAAGCAGGCAAAACATCATGCAAATGGCATTGCACAGATGTTTGCCGAGCCAAGAAGCCGCGTCGCCAGTAGATGCATTTCCTACCTGTCAGCTTCTGGGATCCAGCAAACACACACAGGACCAGCCAGGCACTGAGCTGTGCCTGGGCCATAGCAGCTCTGCCTGGGAGCAGCTGCCACCCGCTCCACAGACAGTGCTGTGGAGCCAGAGAGTTTGCTGTGACGTCTTCCCTTGCTGCTCCTAGCCTCAGCAGCCTCTCTTGGAATGGATCCATCTTTCTGTGTTTCTGGTTGCAGTCCTGGGAAGAGCTTGCAGTTCAGCTTGCTGACCCTGAAGGATATTTTCCATCATATTTTGGAAACTTGGAAAACTTTGTTGTTTTTGGCAGAATTGTTTAAACTTCTTTCCAAAGAGTGACTTCCCACTGCAATGCCTTATAGGAAGCTATTAGTTTCAAGAAATTACACTACATATGTTTGCCTCTGAAGAAGGGAGGACCTACTAGTCCCTTCCATATCTGAACAGTGCCTCTGTCACATCTCTGTGTCATTTCCTTGCCTTCATTTTCAGTTTTCCTTTTTCCCAGGTTTGAAAATCTGCAAACAATCCTGAAATGTCACAAACAAATAAGGTCATCAGACTGCAGACTCGTGGAAGGGTAGTAGCAGCCAAAATACACAAGCAGGCAGTAGAAATATCACTAGTTCAGTTCTGTATCAAACCTCTTGGAGGGAAAACTCAGTAAACTGATCTAGCAAACAGCAAGTAATGAAGTCCCTGAGGCTTTAGCATCTCGTTGTCCTCTGCTGTGACTGGATTTTTGGGTTATGACAAGCACAGTCTGCCTTAGATGTTGTGAATTACATAGACAAAACTTCATCTGATTCCCTTTGCAGCAGATACCCGCTTTCTACACATCTTTACACTTTCATTAGTGTGCAATCCCCAGTCAAGCTGTTCGGTATTTCTACTCTGTATGGCACAGTATGGGAAGCCAGGGTTATACAAGTATGTAATAACACGTATAGGTAAGTAATAATACCACCTCCCCCAGGTTAAAGGGAGAAAGGAGTCTGCGTAGAAAAGAGATGAGGTAGAGCTGATATGCATCCCTTTCTCAGTAAATTACAGAACATCAGTTTGTAGTGGCTACTGTCACCAGAGAGTTTACTGAGGGTTGGGATTATGTCCCAGTTAGTAAGTTGTCAGTGTGCAAAGGACTGTGTCTTCTGAAACTTTCAGGATCTGTACCTGTACCTTGCAATACATGGGCTCACACCAGCTAAGAGAAGCAGCCCATAATGGAAGAGTCACAGACTGGTCATGGGAGAAGTGGCCCACAATATCCAGAGTCACTCTTACCCTCAGTTTGGATTCAAAATAAGACCTGTGTTTCCGTCATAGCCTTAGCTATCTTCCAGTCGGGTGATGCTGCTTTTGTTTTTCATTATTTTCTGCTGCTTATGCTTTAGTTGCATCCTTTTCTTCTGGGTTGTGGTCTTTTATTAAGTGAATCACAAGCTCATAAGGCAGATGCTGGTGGCCTGTCTGTGCAGTGAGATTGATGTGCCTTCTGCTTTGTGCCAGAGTCCCTTACAGTCCACAGTGTGCACATGACTTTGTCTGGTATTCACCATTCAAATATCCCTGTGTCTCATGGGCCATGAAATAGCCTCCTTTAGCATGCAGCACATGACAAAAGGAGGAGCCCAGGATTTTGGCCAACATCTGCGAGAGCTGCACATGATTTTGTCAACAGGAGAATTTCCTAGGGACAGCTGGCAGCTGAAGTGCCTAGAGGAGGATATCCCTGTTGATGGGAGACAGAAGAGAGGAGGCTCAGAGTCTGTGCTCAAGGTGACTGATACAGCAGCAGGTGAGGCACAAGCATCAGTGTGGATGTTGCCTTGAGCTAGGGGAATTTTGTAGAATTACGTCACTATCCCACACAGAAAGGCAAATGCAGAGTGGTAAACTGTCTCTACAACAGCAGTACTTGCAGAGAAACAAGCCTGAGCTTCTGACAGCTGCGTAGAATCCCTGCATGTATGATTGCAATGTTTGGCAGTGCACCTGCTCCTCCCGAAGGATTTTGTCCTTGCCAGATATTCACAGCTGAGTGTGCACAACCCTGCCCCTCTGCACTCCACTGGTCATACCGTCTGTTGTCAGAGAGTTTCAAAACATCATAATGAACCAGTTTTATGCAGGGGCACCTTGACTGGTTTCATCTTTTTCACCACGACCTCCTGAAGCAGGAAGATGGGAAATGGGAAGAAGATAAGAGGGATTAAAAACTGCAGGAGCTGATTGGATGCTGGTTGAGGCACAAAGTGTGATTAATACAGCATCAGAAGAGCCTCTTTGGGAGGGAAATTTCTTTGAAATGGGACTGCAGGAAGGTATACAGCATATTCCCAAAAAGGAAATTCTGCTTATAGAATTGGAGAAATCACTTGCTTCAATCATCCCATCCAGAGCTTGGGAAGATCATAGACGCCTGGGTCTGTCTGGCAGGTGCTCAGGGGGGAAAGATTGGGAGAAAAAGTTTGAGGAAAGAGGGAAAGGAAGAAGGACATACATGGCTCCCAGGGAAGGTGAAGTTTGAGTCACTGAAGGGGAAGAAAGAAGAAAATCTTGAGGAAAGTAGGAGTGAAGTGCTGACCGTAACCAGACAGGACCTCTGTTACACCAGCATTTTCCAGATAAGGTGCTGCCAGTCCTTATGCAGATGCTTTCCTTGTCTTTTTCTTTCAGTTTATGAGAGGCATCCACTGCTTGAAGGAGCATCGATCTATGTAACAGTGACAGGGAAGGCCCCATCCCACTGCACCTACTGCACCAACAGACTCCGTCAGTCCTTGCACAACTAGGAGAAAACATCATGGGATGCAGCATGTGGCATGCTGTTATCCAGCCTGTCCTTCAGTAGTCCCATAAGCTTCTGCAGGAGTGCTAGGCTTAGCTGAAATCCCCATCTGGATTTTGACTGGAGATCAATTATAAGGCCTATACCAACTGTGTGGCCGTGATGCAGGTGGACACCCTGACACTGTCTATAGCCACATCCTTAGGGAGGAGAGGCTGCTCGCCTGGGTGTAGGGAGAAATGCCAGAGTTCTGGAAAACACCAGCAAAACCTACTCAGCTGGGGAAGCTCAGCATGGTGACTGTGAGTCATCACCTAAAGTCTATTTGTCCCTGTAGTACCAGAAAATCTCTCTTCTAAATAGTGTGTCTGTAAGTGTGCTACATCTGACTTTAATCTCATCCAACATCCTCCTACACTTGAGGAATCCAACCCAGGCAGACAAGCCCCGTGGAGGCTGGCAGTGCAGAACAAGCAGAGAAAGAGGATTTGGAAGACAGCTTCGTGCTTGACCAAGATGACCAAACCTTACCCAGCAGGAAGCAAATGTTCCACTGGCCACAAGGAAGCCAGCGTGAACAAGCTCCATAGGCAAAAATGGCCCCTGGAGCTCAGGAGCAATGGAGGAGGAGGTAGAGTGCCCACACTGGCAACACTTTGTGAGGCTGTGTAACCTCTTGTGCTCTGGGATAATGTGTCTGGGTGAGTAAATTGTCATCTTCACGATCTTCCAGGCTAAGCCAAAGAGAAGAGATTTAGCTCCATTAGCAGCTAATCCACATATTAAAGACCTACTGGAAGCAATTCCTGTCCCCATGCGGCCGGCTGCTTTTCCAGTACATGCGTCCTTGAGCAAAGCTTGCATGTTGTTTAACTTCAAAGGGCACTGTGTCTAACATTTCTTGATGTTCCATCGATCAAATTCTCCCTCTGCACAAACATTATGTTTAAATGGCAGATTTCCTGCTACCATCAGTCTTCTGATTTATCATACTGGGAAGTACGTATTTTTTATAATACCTAGACCACAAGTCTTGGCGTGGCATCTCAAGCAACCTGGGGATGAAGAAGAACAGAGAGAGGAAATGTGCTTCACAAAGAATTTTCACAGTGACAGAAGTGGTGCCAGGAACTTCTGTCTTGTGCAATAGGCATCATCATGCTATGAGAGCCGTTGCAACAGAAAATAGAACCAGCTGTGGAACGTCTTGTAGAAAGATTATAAGTGCATTTCCTACTTAATCAGCTCAATTGATGGCAGGCCCAAAGTGGAGCTAAGAATTGTATAAAATCCCACACTTCTGCTATTTTGTGTTCCATTCCCATGTAGAGGTATAGCTCTTAAGGTGAGTGGCAAATGCTATAAATTTTAACTAGAGAACACTGTGGAGTCACATCTCAAACACTGCTGGCCACAGCAGCCTGAAACAAAATTACAGCGGGGGGAAAAAAAAAGGAGGAAAAAAATTTTAAGCAACCCATGCTTACAAGGCTGGGGTGGAAGCAATCACAAAACCCAACTCTTAGCATACAGTTCAGCTCTTTACTCTTGAAAACAGATCACATTCTAGTCACAGTGAATAGTTGGGGTTTTTTTTAATTGAATTTACTATTGTCCTATCCTTTCCTCCACCCCATACTCTAACCTCCTTCAAACCCCTATTTTATTTAGTACTTTCACAGTTTAAAAGCTCAAGTAGTGATTCAGGGAATCTCTACAAACAGCTTGTGAATTATTTTATGAAATCTCTTATACAATAGTTTTCACATGTTAATTAAGCCAGTCAGCTTTCTGATGCAGAACTGCATTATGCATTTTCCAGATCAACGACAAGGGACATTATGAATTGATGACTGTCATGTAATCCCATTCAAACTGGGTGCTGGGTGGACCGGAACTACAGAGTAGTTCTAGGTTTTTTGGAGAAAACTGAGATTTTCCATAAGAGCAAAGAAAGTGTTAATGCTATTATATCATAAAGCTCAAAATAACTGGAATGGTAATAAAAAGGCACAGACTCTTGTCTATGAGACAGTATTTTTGGCAGCAGAAAAAAAGCACAATCTGAAGATGCTGGAAAAAGTAAAGACTGCTTGATTGTGAAGAAAAAGCCACTATGAGGGAGTGTCATATCAGAGGTTATCTGCAATTCTTGTCTGGAGAAAAGAGATTGACCTAATTTCCATGGAAACAATACAGAGATTTCCACAATTGTTTTGGTCTGGATCCAGGACCTGTGTTGTTCTAATAAGAACTGTATTAGAACCACTTATAAAAGCTTTGCCTGTCTGCTGTATTATTACCATTTTCCCAACACCCATCCTGGAGAGCTAAGATACTGCTGTCCAGTATGTACAGTGCTTCTGTACAATTTCCTAGTGAGTGCTCAGGTTATGACTTATGCCTGCAAGGACTGCTAGCAGAAGTAGTGTATACAGAACACTTAGCCACAGGGAATGCCTGCACTCCATTCAATTTGCAAACCAAAAAGACAAATTGAATGTTTTACAACTCAAAGCACCAGATAAACATCTACTAGTTGGATTATAAAGATTGTAAGTGAGAATTCCCTCACCTTGTGCTTTTCATCTAGCTTGAAAACATTATTCATGAGATCACACCAGGCAAGTATCTCATATCAATTTTTATTATTATAAATACTATGTTAGAACAGAAAGGATGGTGCCGGGCATCCGCTCCGTTCTGCTGCTATTTTGCATCTTCTTTCTTGGCTCCTGCTTCTATTTTCAGGGGTTCTGGAGCTGCACGATAGGCAGGAAATGCCTCCCACGGACTATTCAGATCAAACTTGCGAAATTCCTGAGACAGCTCCACAGGCTCTGCCACTACCCGTTTCACTTCATCATCATACCGCACCTAGAACAGCGCAAAGGACACAACCAGTCATTTTCACCCAGTCCCAATAGCATCTCTGTTATGAGCCATACACAGTCATGACCCAGACCACGCTCCAGTGCAGACAATCCTACTCCTTTACGCCATGGATAGCCCACAGGCCTCTGCCACAGCTTCAGTTCTCCCCGTTACTAAACAAGAGCCCTCCACATGCTACCAAGATCTCTGGACTCTCCAGGGAAACACTCCTCTTTGCTACCATGCACCTCAGGTGTCACGACTAACCACCCAGAATTAGGAGTGCCTAACAGTCCACATAAAGTTCACATGGAGTAACACTTTTAGTTTGTCATATGACAAAGGAATTTCTCCGGAATCACTGAAATAAGGTGACTGGGCCTGGCATAGCTGGGCTATGTATCTCATGTATCTTTATAATATGGCATTTGATTTTAGTTGTTCTAATTTTTAGCATAACACTCAGAACATGGGGAAAAATTGACAAACAGGATGAAATGCAGGTGAATACCAGACTCTTCTGATTGGCTTGCTTTATTCTCACTTTGCCAGTCCAGATCTCCAAACCCCAGCTCAGGAGATGCTGCCTGGTCCTCTCTTCCACAATTCTGTTACTTAAAGAACCTCACTGTTTCCTCCTGAGATTCAGCTCAGTTTTAAAAGTGCACAAAATATTGTCTGTTTCTGAAAGGCGATCATTTGAAACCAGGCAGATACCAAACACTCATTTCACCTGTAGTTTGACATACAGAGGTAAATGACAATCATATGATCAGTTTAACTAGTTTTATAAACTGGGCCTACAAAAACTCAACAAAGTCAAGTTCTAAATGAATTAAGGACAATTCAGTCCTTTACCCCTCTAGAAATGTTCAGTTTTGCAGTGGAAACTTTAATCTTCTAGAAAACATGCTGAACGCATTTCAGGCACTTTCTCTGCCTGACAAATATCTTTGGTATTTTATATGGTGCATAACATTTACTCAATGTCTTTGGCCTAAGGCTGCCTTATTATGGATAATACCTTGTGTGATACTTCAAATTTCCATGCAGGAGATCTCTACATCTCCTCTGGAATACACACAAGCGAAACATCCTTAGTGCCTTTCGGACAAATGACTGTAAAGCAGTCACATCTTTGTACTAAAACGTTGGGGGTTAGAAATTGTTAACTCTGTGTTTTGGTATTTGTGTATTATATGTACCATGTTTTACTCCTCATGTATGTAAATCCTGTGGTCTCATTGGTTGTCTCACCTGTCCATCCCCGGTTCCTGGGTTCCCATGGTTACTCTATTGTCTCCTCTCATTGGCTGGCCGAGTGGTAAAACCCGTCCCTCCCGGCAGCCTTATAAGCTGCGGGAAAATTGAATAAAGCTCTCTTCGCTGCTGGACTCCCTGCGTGCTGCTTGCCCTTCGTCTGCCGGCATCGGGGCCTTCCGCCGCCTGTCTCTGTCCTCGAGAGATGGGCGGCGGGGGGCAATTCATTCCCTGTAATCCCTACACTAAAACTCGGGTAAGAGTATTAGAGAGACTTGATAACTTTAGACATGACTGTTATCTCCTACCTCCACATATCCAGAGAGCGGGAAGTCCTTCCGGAAGGGATGGCCCTCAAACCCATAGTCTGTGAGGATTCGCCTTAGGTCAGGGTGGTTGGCAAAGAAAACACCAAACATGTCCCAAACCTAAATGAAATGGAGCCAAGTAAGTTGAATGATATTTGAAATTTAAAAAAAGCCAAAAAGCTGCATGATGTCCATAAAATTTCAGTTACGCGCCTGGTTTTGTACAGCACCAGCAAAACTGATGCAGGAATTAATTCAAAAGCAAATCAAACATCCTTTTATCTCCTACTCCGAAAAGGCAGCCAAGGAAACACTTCTTTCTTCCTGAGGTCCCTGGGAAACCAGTTTAATCAGGAAAATACAGCCTGTCTCCACAAAGACTCTGCTCCCAAGCACTCACCTCTCTCTCATACCAGTTTGCTGCCTTGTGCACAGACACTGCTGAGTCAACAGGTGTCAGCTCATCTGTGTATGTCTTCACACGGATCCGACTGTTGAACCGCAGGGACAGGAGATTGTACACAATCTGAATCACAATAAAAAGCAGCATTGGTCTTGTATAGCATTTATGGATCTTTCTGCAGTACAGCACTGGCTAAGGACAGCCACACAAAGACGATTTCAAATATTCTTTATGAGCACGATCACATCAAGCACTTTAGAGCTGGCCACTAAAAGACACTATAACAACTAAGGTTCCAGTAGTTTATCACTTTGGTCCTTAGAAGTGTAACAAAAATAATGTGAGATTTAGAAAACATGACTGATGAAGAAGAGCTGAAGTAAAGAGGGATATTACATCTTAAAAGAGAGAATACTGAAGGAATGGAAACACTTGACAATAGTCTGTCTCAAAGAAAATGGCTATCAATTACTATTACAATTACTATCAGTGGGAGAAGGTGAAGAAGAAATACATTGAATATTTCAGATCAAACTGAAACTACAATAACATCTTTGCAATAATACTGTGGACAAAACTTTTTCATAGTAGGTGAGAAGATAATATGCTGAGTCTGTGGTTTCACAAAAGCTGTATCTTTTCTTTTTCCATCCACAGCTGAGGTTTTTCTGCAGCTGAAAAGCTGTATGTTCAAAAGCATCTCTGGGAACCAAATTTCCAGTATCCACTGAAAGCAAGGGAAAGTTCAGTGCCCAAAATCTTCTGAGAGCATTCTGAAAATCTGTCTCATCTCCTATTTGGCCTTTACTTTAAGGAAATGTTTTTAAAACAACTTTACAGGGATTTTTGCTTTGTGTTTTTTTTTCCACAAAAGCGGTTCTTATTCAGAAGACTGATGATATTTAAAGAAAAACATTTGTGTCAAGAGCAGCAGGATGGACCTACAGGAAAGAAAAACAAGCACCAATTCACAACTGGCCAGAAAAAAGTCTAAAGACATTTGGTAAAGCTAAAAGAAATCAAAGAAAAAAATTAAAAATAAAAAAAAGAAGCTTTTAGCAGAGGGAGAAAAGGAAAACCAGACTAAGAATCTGTGCAGTATCATTCTGCTACCTCTTTCATGATCAACAGATTAAATGAAACCCAGCATTTCAGCATGGATTTTTTTCTCACTGTCAGAAACAAAAAAAGTGATCAGAGCTGCAACCAGTACCCACATCCGTCAGCACTTGTGAAACCCTCTGAGTTCTGCACCTATGAGCAGTTCTTACCTCAAAGCGATACTGCCGAGATGGGACATCAACAGCAGTCAAGTCAGCCAAGGATTTGAACTGGGCATTGGTGTGATCACGAAGGAAGGTTAGAACTGGAATGATCCCATCTGGATGGATCAAAAGTTCCAGCTCATTGAAACAGGTCACCTGACAAAAACAGAATGGTGGGTGGGAAGGGCAGGAGTACAAACACCAACAGGACTGAACATTATGATGATTCCAGCAGAACACTCGAAGTGGTATAGCAGACACAAAATTACATCAGAACAAGGTGTTTAATAATAGCAGTAATTTTCATGCAATTCTGGCAATTTTTCTTCCCCAGAACAACTTCTGAAAACAGCTAACAAGCAAGTGGTGTGTTCACTGGGTCCTGTCCCGCCACAAGATCAATTTCTAAAGAGCTCCTACCTGTACTTGCTGGATATACTTGGGCAGAATCTCAGCCACATACTCCCCAAAAGCACATAGCTGCTTCTGTTGGACTTCGTTTTTTGGTCTGACAGTAGCTAAAGAGAAAAACATAGTCTTCATGATTACGATAGGGAATACAAAAAGCTACAGAAAGACGAGTAGCAACTCCCACCCGATTTAAAAATCCCTTTAACCAGTCTAGCTGTCTGTCAGAGACTGGACTGTAGCAACACAGTGTGCTACAAAGAACATGGAACTAGACATTTTGATAAGGAAAAAAATTTGTGCCAGCACTAGATTGAATTTTATGTGGACTCTAAACATAGCAGGAACAGTCCAAAAAGATGACACAGAAAAAAGTAACAGGATGAAAAAGGGGAAGGCAGAAATGACAGAACAATCTGAGCTTAGATACTACTCGTGCCATTCAACCTGGGTCTAAAAGGGATCTTGTTTTCTGGTGGTGTTGTATCTCCCTGCACCTAAGCAACATTCTCATAATCAAAAAACAAACAACGGGTTGTTGTCTGGGTGTTTTTTTCACTGTCGGTATGATTGCAAACCCTTAAGATTCAGGGCAACGAGGGGCTATGAAGCTGCTGTCCAGGCTCGGAAAGAACAGGCGGACTCACGAGAAAGGACCTACATGGGAACCCAGGGCAAGCACGGGAATCCAGAGAAAGCACTATTGCCCCATTTTCTGCGCGGGTTTACGGGCGACAGGCCCCAATCCTTTCCCGACACCCTTCCCCTACACAAAAGCGGTTCTATCGCCCGGGAACGTCCTTGGGGCCCTCCCGCGGAACCGGCGGCTGGCAGGGGCACAGACGCAGGCCCCGGCCTCCCCGCCGCCCCCCGCCAACAAACCGCACTTACGGCGAGTCTCCCCGGCAGAGGTCCCCGCCAG
>VYXB01000991.1:478553-488625 GCA_013397135.1 Pachyramphus minor
GGGGCGGGAGCAGCGAGCGGCGCGGAGGGCAGGGGGGCGGCGGCGGCGGCCCCCGGGGCTGAGCCAGCGCTGCGGGGCGAGGGAACGCGCTGGCGCTTTGCGCGGCGCCAGCATGGGCCTCACGGGGGTCTGCCCGTTTCCGAGGATTAGCGTTTCTTCCTTCCTTCCTTCCTTCCTCCCCGCCCCGGACCGTGAGGTCGTTGTCAGTTGTGTTTTGAGTTCCGCGATCCCGGGCGCTGCCGCGGCATCCGCGATCCTGTCAGGAGCAAGGAAGAAAGGAAACTGGAGCATAAGTCTTGTGAGGAGCGGCTGAGGGAGCTGGGGTTGTTTATCCTGGAGATAAGGAGGCTCAAGGGTGACCTTATAACCCTCTACAACTACTTGAAAGGAGGTTGTAAGCCAGGTACGAGTCGGCCTCTCCCGAGTAATTAGTGACAGGTCTAGAGGACATAGGCTTAGACTGCACCAGGGGAGGTTCAGGTTGGACATTAGGAAGAATTTCTTCACAGAAAGGGTGATTAGACATTGGGACTGTCGAGGGAACTGGTGGAGTCACCATCCCTGGAGATGTTTAAGGAAAGACTGGACGTGGCACTTGGTGCCATGGTCTATTTGACACAGTGGTATTTGGTCATAGGTTTGACTTGATAATCTCCAACTTAATGGATTCTGTGATTCTGTGAAGGAGGTGTGCCGGGTGTTGGCTACACCACTGTCACAGTAGTCTGGCCTAAGGAATATGTGAAGTGTAAGATTTGGCTTTATGGGACACTTAACTGTCCTCCACACCTTTTTCTTTTATATCAGAGATGCCATGGGTGCAAAGGGGAGCTTTGTGTTGCAAAGAAGGATGTGAGATTTGCAGTAGTCTTTGGTTGCTGTTGGCATTTCTTTTGTGATTTGGCACCGGTCCTCTGGGAATTTTGGAGGGCAGTGTGGGGAGCTGGTTCTGTCATGTCAAGAGGGCAGGGTAGTTCATCCCTCTGTGTCCTGGTGCACTTCGTGATCTCTTCAGCATTCTGGGCTTATCTTCTGAGCACTTTGACTGTAAGGATAAAGAGCTTTAACTGAAGTAGAAGCTAATTTGCAGAGTAGGCTCATACTTGGTAAAGCTGGAAAAAATAGTACTGATGTGTACTGGGCTAATTGAAGTTCCTAGTCTCTTACAGACTAATGTATAGGTATTTTTCAGACAGACCAGAACTACTGTAAAATTAGGGATGTAGACATTACTTTCTGTGAACTGAATTTGAGCAAAGAACTTAGGAGCCCTCCTGTACCAAACAGAGCTATTGTAAGAAAATACATGTTTGACAAAATAAATCATGGAAGAGTAACTATGAATCTCCTGGAGAAAAATCATATCTTTGGGAAACATTGAACTGAAAATCATGTTCAGTATTGACTGAAGAAATTTGTGATATCAGCCACCATGGCTAATAGTTCAGTTGCAAAAAGTAATACAAAGTGAATGCAGGTAGGCAACTATTTGTTCTTAATGCTGTCAAGAGCTAGGTTAAAAAAGAGCTCCTTCCTATAACAGTCCTCGTTTCCAGAAGCTTTTTTGACCCACAGACTACCTGGAACTCTGCAAACATCTGTAGCACCTACTAAGAGGTGTTTTCTTTAAATTTTTTTCCCCTCTCTGCTTGGGAAACAGTGACTAACAACATCTAACATGTTGGTTTTGCATGCTGAAGGTGCCTAGCACATTAACAAGCAGAGTATAACCATTAGTTGTCTCATTTGGTTAGCTTGAAGGACTGGTGGTTATGTCTGACAGACTTCTCACGCATCTTTTTGGTAAAAACAAGTTCACCTTACTTGATAACACCGCGCAGATTCATCATGTTGGGTTTGGATGATAGTTATCCTAATGATATGAGCTGGTGCCTGGGCTCTTTGTTAGTACAATACTGTAATCCTTTTTACATCTAATCCAGCTATGTCGCTGCCACTTTCTTTTGGCTTTACAAGTTTCCTAGAGCAGTTGCTGGACTTTCCACTTGAATAACTACTGATGCTTTTCTTTGTGTCAGTGAAATGAGTGGTGAAAAGATATGCACATCTCCCAGCTCTGCTGGGATGTGATGCTCACTGTACTGGAAGTTTGGTATATATTATAATTTTAATTATGCCAACTTCTCATTTGTTGTTTGAGATTCTGAAGCTCAAGCAGAAGTTTCTTGGTGTGCTATTTATATTCAGTCTAAAATATGCTGGACTCTCACCAATATGTTTGATTTTTCCCTGTACCCTGAAGTGCTGCATAATCTTGTTAGTGGAGAGAGAAAGCCATATAATTATTGTGATTTTACAGATTGCTGGAGGTCTGATCTGTGCAGCACCATGGACTCATCAGAAGAGACTGGAGGCTCCTCTGCAGAAGAAAACTACTTTGTGAACTACACCTTCACTGATCGCTCCCACTCAGGCCGCGTGGCCCAGGGTATTATGAAATTATGCTTGGAGGATGAGCTCTTTGCTGATGTTACAATATCAGTGGAAGGCAAAGAATTCCAGCTGCACCGTTTGGTCCTTTCAGCTCAGAGTTGCTTTTTTCGTTCTATGTTCACTTCCAACCTAAAGGAGGCCCACAACCGCGTGATCGAGCTGCAGGACGTTAGTGAGAGTGTCTTTCAGCTTCTTGTGGACTACATTTACCATGGGACTGTAAAGCTGAGGGCAGAGGAGTTGCAGGAAACCTATGAAGTGGCAGACATGTACCAGCTGACTGCCCTTTTTGAAGAGTGCTCCCGTTTTCTGGCCCGTACAGTGCAGGTTAGAAACTGTCTGCAGGTCATGTGGTTGGCAGACCAACACAGTGACATGGAGCTCTACACAGCTGCAAAACACTGTGCAAAGTCACATTTGTCTCAGCTGCAAGACACAGAGGAGTTCCTACACCTGCCTGTCCGCCTACTGACAGACATCCTTACAGGTAAGGAGTTCTTGAAACTAGCCAGGATGTGGATGTAGAAAGAGACTTTCAGAGAGTCTATCAAGGATTGAATGAAATAAATGGCAAGATCCAAGCTTTCATAATCACAGTCTACTCAGAGACTTCACTAAGCAAAGCAAAGCACAACATTGCAGATAACTTAATCAGAAAAAAACCACAGCTATTGTTACTGGACACGAAACATCTAAGCTGTAGAAAAGGGTCATAGAGGATGCTGGTAGTTCCCAGCAGTTCCTGAGTCAATAGGTTAGAAGTATTATGGGTTTTTTAAACATAAATTCCAAAATTTGTTTGATTTTTGTTTGCATTAAAACAAAGAAGCCTTACCAAAAATAAATATCTTATGAAAGTCTTTTTCCATTTTAGTTCATAATTATTTAACATAGTAATGCAATAACTCAACATTTGTAAGAAGGCTTGAGCACAATGTTGGTGTTATTTACAATTGTATATAATTGTTAGGATTATTTAGGCTAGGCACTCAGCTGACTGAAATAGGTAATACAGTAACTGCCCTTCTTGTAAAGGTAATAGCCTTCCACAGTAATGGATGTAATGACTCAATGCTGTGAAGGATATGTCAACACAAAAACAACTTACTCTAGCTTGCATCAATCCTTGAAAGTCATCTGCTGCCCTAGTAGGTACAGCCAGTACTTGATTACTCCTCCAGGATACAGTCACAACTCATTTTTTGTGCATTTATGTATCATTGCTAGAGGAAGCAGGAATGTAGAAGTAGCTCATACATTCAAATATGCCCCTTCCTTGAATTAGACTTTGTAAATGAGTAAATAACTGTACTCTGTGCATCATGGGTTTGATGTGCTGTTACAACAATAAACCTACCATGACTGGCTTCTTTGTAATACTGGCAAATCTGTCCATAAGGCTTAAAATAGCCTTTGGAGTTGATGCTATGCATTTGAGAGTCTTTACAGATATTGCATTATATTATCTCTATTACATCCAAAGAAATTTTCAATAAAAAACCTATTGAGTATATGTACTGATACCTCAAAAATACGATAGAATAATTTTGATAACTATCTAGCTAAAATTTTTAAAGTAAGTCATGAGTTTATTAAAAAATCCCTCTAAAATAATGAAATAAAACTCTGGAGGTCAATGACCTTTAAGTTCTTAGGGATTCCACATAATAATCAGTTTTAGGACTATGGACTTCAGTGTTTGTGGTCCTAAATTAAAATAATTGCTCAATAAAACTTTTTTCCATGCATCATCTGTTTCCATATATAGAATCACATTACTCAATATTTATGCTGCAACTTAGCACATAAAATGGATTAAAATCTGAAATACATTCCTACTGCTGGTAGGGAAAATCCTTTGCTTTTGCATTTGGTGCATCTTTGTTTAGTTAATGAAGAATTAAATAGAAGAAGCTAATAGTAGCAAGGATTAAAATTTATTTAATAAAATAGTAACTTATTAAGTTTAGCTTTTGTTGCACTATAGGAACAATTTCAAAATCCAAGTTTTTTTCCATTTAATCACTACATGTGATGGTTGGCTTATGGAAATCTCTTTTACTAATAAACAGATTTAAAATATCTGCTTTTGTGCCATGCTTTTTCTCCTCCCAATATAGAGAAAAGAATTGGAATTTGTCTAGTGCTTTCAGCATCATTGCATTTGGGGTTTGTCATGAGAGCAGACTACAAAATCAGAGAGCCTTTATAGGGAAACTTCTCAGTGAATACAGGCATAATTGCGTGCTTTCAAACTGGAAGGAAATACTTAAAATCTTCTAGGTAATGTACTGACAATGATGATGATGATGATGCAATAGTGTGTGGCTTAACCAAAACTTCCAATTATATCAGACTGAAATCTGATGCAGTCTGTTGAGTGTTTCCTACTGTCACATGGCTAAGAAAAGCTATAGTAGCTCATTGGGGATTTCCAAATGTTAAGAGGATAGCAGCAACACCAGATGTTCAGTCATGAAGGTCAGCTGTCTGACAGGCTCAGACACATTCTGCAGATGACTTTTGCTAGATAGGTTTCTGGGACCAGCCAGAAAGAAAGGCAGGTGCTGAGATTCTGAACAAGACAATCTTTTTGCCTAAATGATTAAATAAGAAAACACTTGTCATCAACACACAGCATTTAAGTTCTCCTTCCTGCTCTCTTTCTCTTGGACATAGGCTCCTTTATCCAAGTCCAAAGTGCTTAAAATCTGGCAGCTCTGTCTTCTGATATTTACCCAGACTAATTTCATGTAGTTGTCTGGCTGCCAGTGCTGATCAGGCCTGCCAAAACCTATAAATCTCTATCAATTTTTCCTCTCTAGAAAATAGGGTTTGTGGTGCGAGTGGGGGAAGGCCGTCACAGGAAAAGGATGTTTCTGAGTACACACACCTTTGTCTAGATATCATAAATGCCTTTCTGTCCCCAAACTGCAGATGGCGTTCCATGTTCTCAGAATCCAACAGTTGCCATAGAAACCTGGATCAACTTCAACAAGGAGGAGCGAGCTGGCTTTTCAGAGACACTGCGATCAAGTCTGAAGGTATGAAAAGACCTTCTGTTCGAGGGCTGGTGTAACACTTGCTGGTTGCACATTTCCCAGGGCAGCGTATTCTGCTCACAGGTGTGACTTTAAAGTTGCAAAATATAAATGCCGTTGAAATTCATGGTGCTTGTGAGAGAATATTTTCATTGTCATAAATAGCAAACTCACTGTCAGCTTTTTTTAATTTAACCTGATGCTGATATCATTGGTGATTGGATCAATGCCACAAATACCTTCTTTCACTTGATGCTCAGTTACCAAAGAGACCATTCAGAAATCTACATTTGGCATTCCCCTTAAAATAACTGTACTCCATCAGTGATGTAACTGGCCCTTAACTAAATCATAAACACTTGGGTTCCAGTGATGTCTGTGGCTATTTTGCTGTCAGATATAACTGGTATCTTGAAAAGGCCTAGAGGCTCTAAGTATGGCTTATGAGGCTCTAAGTCCTGAATGCTGTAGGGTGGCAGGACGTGGAAAGAAGGTTTTATACCTCAGACCCACAGATGGGTCCTAAGCTGAAAAATCCAGTGATGTTTGTGTAAACAGATCTAATTCTCCTTTCTCTCAGGTGATTGGAGAAAATGTTCATATCTACCTGATTGGAAAGGAGTCATCACGTACACATTCACTCGCTGTCTCTCTACATTGTGCTGATGATGACTCCATCAGTGTGAGTGGCCAGAACAGCTTGTGTCACCAGATCACCGCAGCCTGCAAGCACGGTAGTGACCTATATGTTGTTGGTGGCTCCATTCCACGACGCATGTGGAAATGCAACAATGCGACTATAGACTGGGAATGGTGTGCCCCTCTGCCCCGTGACCGGCTCCAACACACCCTCGTCTCTGTGCCAAGCAAGGATGCAATATATTCACTGGGGGGGAAAACTCTACAGGACACTCTCTCTAACGCTGTCATATATTACAGAGTACGAGACAACGTCTGGACAGAGACCAGCCAGTTGGAAGTGGCAGTCTCTGGAGCTGCAGGTGTAAACCTTAATGGTGTCATTTACCTGCTGGGTGGGGAGGAAAATGACTTGGACTTCTTCACCAAGCCCTCTCGGCTAATTCAGTGCTACGATACCAACACAGAAAAATGCCACGTGAAGCCATACGTGCTGCCTTTTGCGGGGCGCATGCACGCTGCTGTGCACAAGGACGTGGTGTTCATTGTCGCCGAGGGGGATTCACTGCTATGCTATAATCCCCTACTGGATAGCTTCACACGGCTGTGCCTTCCAGATGCCTGGAGTTCAGTACCATCCCTCTGGAAAATTGCTAGCTGCAACGGCAGCATCTATGTCTTTCGTGACCGCTATAAAAAGGGCGATGCAAATACTTTTAAACTCAACCCAGCCACTTCCGTTGTAACAGTCACAAGTGGCATCAAAGTGCTGCTCACTAACCTGCAGTTTGTCCTGGCCTAAGCAGGAAAAACAGGCCAGTAATAGAAAGGGCAGCAACAGTGTTCTGCTGTGCTGCTTGGAGACACATACCACCCTCAGCACCAGTCCCAATTACCACAAGCTCACAACATCCAGTAAAGATCCCATTCTCTTTACCTGTGCAGAAGAAGTACAGGCTTTCTGATTGTGGACCTATTCTTTTACATAGCACTATTGAACTTTATTGAACTCTTGTATCTTAGATTTCAGATGGACTAAATGCCATTACTTTGATTCCTTGATGATAAGCTGCTTGTGTTTGAGGCACAAACTGCAGCAAATGGATATTTTAGCCTGGAACCCATCTACCAATAACAAATCCTGTGGCATACAGACAACATCTTCCTTGGCCCAGGCTGCTAGTTTTAACTGCCTAGGAGACCATGTGTTGCTGCCATGTCAGTCACAGTTACATGTGCACTATATCCCCCAGGGATATCCCCATTTAAACATTCCTATGTCCTACTGAAGGAGGAGGACATGGCAGACATATTCCAGAGCTGACCCTAGGACCTTAAGTAGGTTGCATTCAGCACTTCTAGAGGAGTGGTAACTAAATGGGTACTTGTTTATTGCTCTGTCATCACCTAGCATAAAGAAGGAGATAATTTTTAGACATTGGCTTCCTTTACTGTACAGGGAATCCCCACCTGTAATTATAACATAGTGTTGGTGAAAGACAGAATTAAGACCACTTCCTCCTACCCTTCTCTGTTGGCACTGTAACCCTTTGGGTAAGAATCTGAATAAAGTCTCTGTTGAGACAAAGGTTTCTTTTTTTTCCTTTGCTTCAAACACAAATATTTTCAACTTCCTATGGATTTGCAGGTCAGCTGAGCACTGATATCTGGAAAACAACTATGAGGCTCCAAGAGATTCAAGATATTAGCTACAAGAAAAGAAAGCTTTAATGAAACAGCCCAATTTCCCCTTTACCGTAGTTTATGTAAAAACTATTTTATTGTTGGTCAAGAAGAACAACACTTAAGCCTTGATTAGATCATAAAAACATTTTTTTTTAAGCAGCTGTAGTTCTTACTGAATTTATGCAGCTGTCCCAGTGATCATGTTCCTGTGAAATTTCTCCAGGACCTGAACTTGCTTGTGTCGAATGAGGATGTGGGGACGAATCTTGGCAATGGCCTGAATTGCTTCCTGAGGGCTCCAGTGATGCAGCTGAAAAGGCAGAAATGCAGCAAGTGAAAATCCATTCCATCCCTGCACCATTTAATGGAACCTTCCCAGAGGCTACAGGCAACATTAGAGGTGTTAGAAAATTTGCTGCTTTGCCCCTTCTGTTTACTTTATGTTCTTCTCAGAGAAGCCTGAATGTCATGCAATCATTCATGAAGTGAGTCTCTTGGTTAAAGAGGGATGGTTGCTGCCTGGGCCCTCCAGTTTCTGTCTTGCTTACTCTTCCTTCATGTTGTGAATAGTTTCCTGTCCTAGTCCCACCAGACCAGAGCAAAAGCACAGCTTGCATTTTTAAATTTTTAAAAAACTTCACTGGTACTCATGTCGCACTTCAGCACTTAGTGAGAAAATTTTCCCTTCAGCACTAAGGGAAAATTTTCCAGGGCGCATTTAATAACACCAACAAAAGAATCCATGAGTAGAATTTTGTTCTTCAGGCTGGCTTAACCAGTTGGGTTAATAGAGGATCTCAAGAAACCAAAGTCAGTTCTCTTGATCATGAATTGTATTTATTGAAAAGCATAGGAAGGCTCACCATTTCAGTGACCAAGGAGAAAATCTGAACCAAAACGGGTGTTTATCGGCTCAGTGAACCTACCAGCCTTGTTATTCCCACCTCAATCTGTTCCTCCATAGAAAGAATTAAGAACAGCAAAATCTTTCAAAACTTTAATTTCCATTCAAAACAGCATGGTAAGTTTGAGGCCCCTCTTAAAATGGGTATACAAACTCTGTAAAGTCATGGAATATTAATGAATCTGTACATGCTCAGGTTTCTTGAGCAAGAGCAAACTATAAAGGTTGTCTGCATTTGCTTAGACTGTATGATAGTAAACCCCATTCAGCATAGACTCCTTACTTGAATTAAATATGCTGCTACCATGGTGGCACTGCGGGAGCGTCCTGCCTTGCAGTGCACATAGACAGTGTTACCGCAAGCTCGGTGTTTCAGGATGAAGTTAACGCCCTTGTGGAGGTTTTCCAAGGTGGGGACTCCAGTTAGATCCACAGTGCTGAGACACAGTTGCTCCACTCCCATTGCCTCCCATTCCTGCAATGGACATAGCAGATTTGGTCAGTTAACTTTCTGTTTGGGTTTTGTTTTTTTTCCTGAAAGAAACCCAAAACCTGTTCAGATAGTTGAGAAACTCAGTGGGACTGTAAACAGACTTTGAATGTCAATCCTTTAAACCAGACGTATGGAAAGTTTAGTGCTGACCATCAGAAAGGAGTAGTTTAAGGAAACTGAAAAATGTGGTTCAGTTAAAGGAAAAGAGCGGAGTTGGGACCTCTTCCCAAAACAAAAGGCATTCCTGTATGGTGGTGTACATGGATTCAAGGCTCCCCGTTCCTCCCTGCCACTGCAGCTGTAAAAGTTCACTCGCATCCTCACGTTTTACTGGTTTGTAAGTAAAGCTTTTAAGGTGCTAGAAGTCATGTTTTTGCTGTCAGAGGACTTGGCGGTCGCTGCCGGGATCGCTTCAGGAGGCGGATAAAGCCTCGCTGCGCCGGGACCGACAGAGCGTCAAGAGATCCTGTCCGGGGGTCACAGGTAATGCCCGAGCTTACCTGTGGGGAACAGCAGAAGAAGCGGGTCTCGTAGTTCTCGGTGAGGGTGACCACGGCGCGCACGTTCTCCTCCGCCACCATCTGCGGGCACAGTCGCGGTCAGGCACCGCCGCCCGCCCGGCCCGGCCCGGCCCTGCCGCCTGCCCGCCTTACCCTGCGGCTGCGCCCCCGCAGCGGCAGCGCCCCGAGCAGCACGGCCTCGTCAATGCGGTGGAACCAGGGCCGGCGAGAGCCGGGCAGCCGCGCCCGCGCCGCCGTGTAGAGCAGCGAGGGATAGAAGAGCAGCCGCGCCGCGCCGGCGCCCATCGCCTCCGCTACCCCCATCGGCGCCGGGGCCGCGCCGCGCCGGGCCGGG
>VYXB01000991.1:489244-513473 GCA_013397135.1 Pachyramphus minor
CGGCGGCCTGCCGGGTTGGGCGCTTATCGTAGGAACCGGGGTGCGGTTCCCTGCTGTCTTCGGCACGGTGGGGTCTGTCTTCCGGAGCAGTGAAACGTGTGGTGGTGCACCAGGGGGTGGAGGTTAGTCGGGTGTAGGAAAAGCGCGAGCAGGGAAATTGGAGTTCGGCGCAGTGTGAGGAATTGCAGTCTCAAGCGTGAGAAGGCGTGACAGGCACTGCTGGAATGAAGTAGGAAGAGGAATATAAACCCCAGGAGAAACGGAGCATAAAATAGATGATAGATGGATGAAGAAGAAATAAAGGTTGATAACAGCGTGCGATTTTTATAGGACTGTTTATGAGTAGGAAGTTGAGAGGCAGCATTCTAATAAAGTGCGGAACCTTCACTCCTTTAAATTCCTCAGGAATTGTGGCCCGTTTTCACCTTTGAGACACAGGCGTTCGCTTCTGCCAAAAGTTGTCAGGGAACATTTTTCGAATGTTGCAGCTTTCTTATATTTACTGCTTGAGTGTGGTCGTTGGGTGTGTTCCACGAGGAGTTCGCTTGATTTAAAAAAGTATTTATTGGGGATTTATATCTTGAAGTATGCGTTGCTTCTGACTCACAACAGCTTGAACTTTCTGAGTGTCTTTAATTTCTGTTTTTAATTTATTTTTTTGTATATGTATGTCCTGCCGGTCCTACTCTTTGTACCAGTGATCGCCAAGAGTTGCTAAATTATCTCCTTCTCTCTTTTGCTGTTTTCTCTATTGGTTTTTTGTAGGTTAGTTCAACAGATAGATTTTACTGCACTGACTTGGCATTGTATAGCCATAACAAACCCGGGACACTTTTATTCTTTTTTCCATTCCCCTCAGCTGTGTTCTTGGGATCTCTGCGTAATGTGAGATACTGTATCTTCCTCGAGTTGTGTCTGGACCCAAGTGTTTAAGAAGCAGCATTGTTGGAAATACTGCTGCTACAGTAGGTGTTTAAAATTAATAAATACATCTTTAGACTGAGATAGGAAATGTTCCGGTGGGTAGAGATTGCATCCGGCAGCTTAGTATGTTCAGTTGCATTCCTGCTGACGAAGAGCCCTCCAGGGCAGCAGCACATTTGAATGTCTGCTCAGGGACATGGGTGCAGATATGTACCACCAGTAAAATTCCTAAATAGGGACTTTAAAATCCGGCGATGTAAAGAACTATTTTTTCTTGAGTGCTTACCATTCTCTTTCAGCTGTGTTCACATTCAAAGTTATTGGTGATACTTATTCTGGGAAAGTGTAGGCTGTTTTATGGAGTGTGATCAGTCTTTCTGAATGATCACTCTTGGATGGCTGTGTTTTTCCTTTCACTGTCAAAGTCTCTAATGTTATATTAGGGAAAAATCAGTCCCATATCCTACCTGCTTAGTTACATTTGCCCTTCTGTATCTACTTTTCTTTTTCTTTTTGGGTATTTGAAGCAAAATAGTTGATGCAAGCCTAGGAAGTTCTGTTTGTATGCAGAAGAAAGTAGGAACATGGAATCTGTAGAAAAGTAGAGGATTCAAAAGCGATTGTCCTAAAATCATGAACATTAAAATGTGAAGATTTATGTGTTAGTTTTGTTTTGAAAGTAAATGGCTTACAATAGTGAGAAGAACTTTCACAATGGAAGACAGGTAAAGAACTCCATGGTATTGCTGAGTACTTAGTACTGCATTCACATATTTGCTAGTCCTTCACAATACGATACACTTGTAAGGTGATCTTTGTGTGATAAGAGGAAGGTGGCTTTGACTTTTATTTCTTCTGCTCTGAGTAGGGATTCTGAAAACATGCTACCTAGCACTGTTCCTCTAAGTGGGAAAGAAGGAAAGGTAGTAGTATCATAGATAAACAATAATTGTCTTTCTCAATAAATCCATAACTTGCAAGTGACCTTTGCATCAATTGAAGAATCATTAGTTGAAACAAAGTGTGGTGCTTTGTCATAAGAGAAGTATTAATATAAGAGAAATATTTGTAATATTGTGGAAAGTTTCTTCTGAAGTTATTGCTAAAAATATGCTGAATTAGTTGAATTTCATAAAAGCTAAGTGTTTATGTGGTTCTTAAATATTTCGATTCACATTGAGTTAAGATTCTACCTGTAATCTAGTGCCTAATTGAACTTAGTAAGAAACTTTGTTATGAGCAGGTTGCTTCTTAACTATTTCTTGCTTATTTTTCTGAAATGTGGTTATGGACTATCAGTTACTGAGTTGTCTGCCACAAATCTGTTCAAAATGCCCACTCTAATTTTTTTTTAAGTGCCTTTTTTTTAGACTAGGTGGAAAGTGATACAAATTCTCATAGTTTTTGAGATTTCCTGGTTATTAGTCTCTAACTCTGGGATCTAAGAACCCACTGGTTAGGCTTTTGAACCGGAGACTGGTGTTCAGCAAGAAGTCCACAAGGCAGTCCAGTTTTCCAAGTCATAATGTGAATTTGGTTACTGAAACAGGAGCAATAATAGTCCAACAGACTCAGATCTGTATTTCAGCACTTTTATTTTTTAGTCTTGCCATGAATGTCTTAAATGTTTTGTTTCAACTTGGGCATGTTCAGCATTGCTTCTTGTCCTTCAGGAAGCAGTTATTCACTGCCTTGGTAACTGCCTACTGACAAGAAAGTATAATTTTTATCCATTGATCAGGTATTTGGCAGGAAAGAAAAAACAGTATAAATCAAAGCAGACTAAAATACTTCAGAGTTTATTAGAATGGGACTTGTAATTTGAGAAGAGTTATTTAGGGCCCCTAATGGGTTTTTCTCGTGAAGTATCACAGCACAGAATCTTAGTTGTGATCCTGTTACAAGACTTCTTGAGGCAAGAGAGATTATTTTGACTGAAAAAAATAACTTGTAGTTTTATTGCCCTTCCTCCAGTCATTAGAGATGTTTGTGTTACACGAAAAAATGCAAGATACCATTTTTCTGCTATTTTAGAAAGGTGCCAAGACACTTTGGGGCATAACGGTGAAAAGAGAGAGCTTTAGCATTCACATTTTCAAGAGGAGATTTCCTGAACATCAACGGAACTTCATCATTTGCACCTGGTGCAAGATTCAAGCATGCAAAGCTAAAATATACGTTAGGTCAAAGCAGGAAATTTAGATAGAGCAAGGGAGAAAATGTAAACTGCTTTAAAGTTGCAGTGCCAATTAATCTGCAAATGCTTTGCTGTAGGGAGGCATAGCTTACAAGCCTGAACTGTGATAGACAGAGCAAGCTTATTTGTTCGACAGCAATGTAGTGCAGCAGTTGTCATCCCAGGGAAAGGAATTTTTTTCTCTGACATCTCGAGGAACTTAAAACTTCCAGCTATCTTAGCTCTGTGCATTTTGAAAGAAAAGGCATTATTGCTAACTGAATTCAGTATAAACAGTGAGCAACAGTGAGATGAACAGAAGTCTTCAGTAGTTTTCAAGTTTTATTGAGGAATTTCAGTTTAGATGATGTACTTTGTCAAAGAAATATATGTAAGTGAAAGCCTTCTGCCAGAAGTGAAATCCTTGTGCACAAAGTTGCCTTGTCTGTCTCATATATGCGTATTACCCTTTCATATTCAGTGTACTTAGTATATCATGGCCTGGTTTTTGTTTTGATTTTAGAAAAGATACACTGGCTTACTGACTGTTCTCTTAGAGGCAGAGTATGAGTGGCAAACCGACAAACTGTGAGTTTTGATAATGAGTCTGTACTGATGTAGAATAGATTTATACCTGATTTAATGGTTTGGCTTGCAGTGTTAAAGTTCCAGGTAAATTTAAGGTTATATAAACTGGGCTTAAAATTGTATCTTTCCACAATTTTGACATCGGTTTGACTAAAGTACTTTTAAATATAACCTGGAATAAGTGGCTTGAGTATTGGTGAATTCCATGCAAATGAGCAGGCACTTTGGATTCTTTGTCATTTTCAGCAGCACACCTCAAGGAGGTCTTGAATGAGCATGTGGATGGGAGGATGAGTGTTTGCCGAGTATCTAGTGTCATGCTGGTATGGTATCTGGCAGGCTTTCCTTTGCAGATGGGTTTTTTTAATGCTTGCACACTGTGTATTTTCTCAGAGCTGAATGCTCTCCCAGTTCATGTAATAACTCAGGTGGATGTCTTACATTGTTTTTACTTTAAATTAATGTGAGTTTTTCAGGACCTTGGTTTCTTTTTTACTGTTCTTTCTGGTAGTTTTCACTTCTGTCTGCAGGCTGTTTCATATTGCACCTTTCACAAAAATAATGTGGTTGTTATCCACTAGATTTCAGCATCTCACATGTCAGAGTAAAACTGTTGTTCTGCAAACATTGTTTAGAATTCAGGCTTTGACTGAACCCATGAATATATTTGCCTGGAACTATGCAGTTCAAAAGATATTCCAAGAAATGCCTGCTATTCGCAAATCTTTTAGACTGTTGGAAAGGGAATATTCATGTCTGGTTTTTTCCAAAGCAGAGGAATTGGTTATTTATGAAGCTTGTGATTCAGATGAAGTATTTAGGAGATAATGTCCAAGTCTACATACAAAAATGATAGCATCTTTCTTAGTACATGTAGAGATTTGCAGGATGGACATCATGCATCTTATTATCTGCAAAATCTTACAAGATAAAGCTTTGATAAATGATTCTTCAGAAGGCAATGAAATATTGGTCTTTCAGGAAGAGAGGATATATTTTGAATGTCACATTTAGCTTTTGCATTTCATGTGGGCACAACAGAGTGTAAAAGTAATTCTTCACTTATTTGTCATTTCATATTCCTAAACAGAGCACCATCTTAAAATCTTTTTGCCAACTTACCTGTGCTTCCTTGTTATTTGCCTGGAAAAAGTTCCTGTTTTCTGTTTAAACTCCTAAATTAAAAAATATACATCTGGATGACAGGTTAATGTAGTGAAGAACTGTATTTCTTTGGGTTTTTTCTTGTCTTGCCTGTCAGTGTTTTATGACTGTACAGTGTGTAGCGTGATTTATGAGTGAAACAGTAAAGATTCCTTGCACAGTCCTAAGTGACATTAGAAGTGATACCATTAAAAATTATCAATATGCAAAATCTTTGGGAGGAAAAAAAAAAGGTTGTATATTTACTTCTTTAAAGCAGTTTTGACCACTCAGAAATCCATGATTATATGCTTTAGTGACTTAAGAAAAGTTAAATGAGGATACTCTGATATTTATGGAGTAAAGCCACCCATGTTACATTTTGAATTGTGCATTCATGGCCAGAGTTTGATCACCAGTAGAGAATGGCTGTAGGTGGTACTGTCTGTATTTAGCAGTGTGGAAGCTGCTTTGACACTGATGTAGAAATTTGCTTTACAGTTTCTTTGGGTTTAAAAGTGTTTTTTCATTTAATTCAAGACTGAGTTTAACAGGCCTTTCTTGGAGACCATTTTTGTGAGGAAAATAATTTAGGCTATGCTTAGATGTAGAGCTAATTCAGAGTATTCTGGTGTCTTCCTGAATTTGCAGGGAGCCTAAACCATTATCTCAGTGATGAGAAATCTGAAAAAATAACGAGATTGTTGGTTGAAATGCCAACACTTTTATATCTACTTGCAAGTTACAGTAACAGAACTGCCTGACTAGTGTACATCTCTGAGTTCTGAATTGGCTACTACATTCCTGTAGTATAACTTCCAGATATAGCTGAAAGTTGCAGCTCCCAGTTATTTATATGACAGAACTTTTCTGGTAACTTCTGTAAGGTAGTTTTGTATCACCACAAAAATGTGGGATACATCAAGTAGAAGAAATAGGCAGCACCATAGGGTAATAAATCTCTCATGAAAAAAATTAGTTTTTTTATATAAATGAAACTGCTTTTGAGTTTTCAGATTGTCATACTTCTGTAGTAAAAAAAAAAAAGTCATAGACTGTGCCACTTATTTTATTTTTTCTTTGAATTCCTAGGGATTTGGGTTTTCAGTTACACTTGTTTTGCTCTTTCCATGCCAGAACATGAAAAGGGGTGGGGCAGGTGGAGAGAGAAGGGGATGCTGCATAGAAGTGTAATTTTTTCTGGTTTTAGGAAGAATGCATAGAAAAAGTTTTAGTTTATGCTGAAACACTGGCAAAAAAAGACTACTGGGAAAGGAGACATAATATGGCAGGTCGCCACAGTAATTAGTATCAACCAATAAGAAAGGTTGTGGTTGCTGGTTTAGGACAATGCTTAAGAAGGGAGAAGGTTTTTAAAAGATGGCTATAATTCAGTTTGGGCTGTGGGGGGAGAAAGTCAAACCAAGAACTTAATATGTGGATGTGTGTCCAGAAGCAACAAGGAAGACCTTGCCAGTTCAGTAGTTCTTGAAATGCTGGTGGATGTGGGGATTCCCTGGAACAGAGATTTTTGTCTTTTTTCCGAGTTGCTGCCCAGATTCTGTGGGTGAATAAAGCAAAATGTATTTGGAACTCACTTCTAAGCAGTAACTCCTTTAAGTTTGTGCACTTTAATTCTTTTCCTTCTTGGACAGCGTGACAGTGAATGAGGCTGTGCGTGTGTAAAGGAACTTGTCTTAGCAATGGTCTCTTTCAGAGACCATGTATGGGTAAAGCAGTTCGGCTGGTTCAGCTCCTGCTCCTCCCTCTCGCAGAGCTGAGCAGAATCTCTTCTGCTGAAATGGTTGTTCCACTTTCTGCTTTCTATATTTGTCCAGCAGCAGCAGCACACTGGATAACTGGGCAGTGTGGCTGGCCTGGTGGGCATTTGCTGAGCAGAATTGAGAGCCAGGGCTTACAGTCTCTGTTACATCCGTCTGTCTGTCTGTCTGCATCTGGGGAAGACTGGAGTTCCAAGTGAAAGGTGATCTGTTTGTGGATGTTGGGTTTTTTGTAAAATGCAGTTCATTCACATTTGGGAGTCTAGGGACAGGGAGCAGAGGAGGGAAGGGCAGTTGTCTTGCAGGGACAGTAAGTGTGTAATGAGTGGCAGTGCCATCAGAAAGGTACAGACAGATTTAACCTGCAAAAGAGCTGCTGTCTTCTGGGATGAGGATTTTAATCTCCCTTCCTGCTTTGGGGTGTGATTAGCCAGGGCCTGTATCTTTCCATAAAAGGTCTGTTGTCACTGTCTGCCTTGAAGATTAATGAAAGCTAGATCCTGTCCTGGAAGATCGGAGTGGTGTCTTTGCTTGTTATGGGCAATAGGGATTAATGAGGAGCTAGACCTGCCCTGCCTAGTTGGGAACCAGGAGTTGGTATTGAGGGATGGGGTTTGTGGGAAATACCTTGTTAGGAAGAACTGGAAACTAGTAGCTAAGACTTCCCTGACTGTGTGCTTTTGTAAAGGTTGTATTAAGCCCCTGCACACATTGGGATGATGACTATTCACAATTGCTTTTTCAAGTAGTAGATCAGCTGAACAAATAGTGCAGAAAGTCTGTTAGCTGCTGTCACTGTAGTAAACTGTTGATACAATGTTCTTTGAGTAGCAGAAAGGTGCTCAAAATTGTGGCAGCAATGGATACACCCTTAACATTGGCAATGATTTTTTTTTGAGAGGGAGAAAGAGGGAAAGAGAGAAATAGTTTTTTGGGAATACTGTCCACTTACAAATACTCCTGCCTTTTGAATGTCTATGCAAATAGGCATCAGGCCTTTTGGTTCTGGAATTTGAGCGGGGAAAACATTGTTTCAGTTGTTAAATAGAAGGCAGCATCTTGCCAAAATCATTCTTGAGGACCATGTTTCATAAACTCAGTCTAAATTATTTTTCTTTCCTACCACTGCAGTGTCTTCAGTATTTCCTCCTGAGAAAGCTGTGTGTTTTGAATTTGGAAGAAGCAAATTTAGTGACACTTTGATGGTTCTCAGCTGCCTGGCAATATCTGAATCACACGGATGTCTGCAGGCACGAACCTGTGACAGAGGGTCATCTTCTTGAACTGCTTGAACTCAAGCAACTTTGTTGTGTGGCTGTTTTCTGATCATTCTTTCTTTAATGGGGGCACACTGCAGTAATTATTCCATGTTCATCTGGAAAACCTATGAATATGCAGCTTCTGGGATCTTAAGCTTGTTGCCTTAAGTATCTTGATACTTTTCCTAATTCTGGCATCCTCTACCAGAATTCAGCCTGCTGCCTGCTCTTCTTCCCACTTTTCCAGTTCCTGTCTCTTTAGTTGATGTGTTTTCATTCAACTCATTTATGTTACCAGTGAAAGGTAATCCTTAGTAGTCTTTGATGCCAGTGGTTGCGGTTTTGTGATTTCTCTATTTTCATTTTTTTGGTAGCATACTTACCTTTTTTTTTTTTTTGTGGTCTTGTAGCAGGAATATGACTAGGCAGTTAAAAAGGTCTCTTGGAAGTACAGTATTGCATGTTTAAAACATACTATGTCCATTCTATGAAAGATGTCACGATAAATGGGTAGAACACTGAATAAACACTGAATAAAAATATGCGCACCTAGGGCATTGAGTAGATGAAAGATAGGCTACAGAATGGCATTAGGGAATTTAAATCTTACCCTTTTGTAAGAATTTTCGTAAAGACAGTATATAAGAAAGTGACATTGTTCAGAGCTAAGGTAAGCTGTCAAGACAGGAAATCTTATTTACTGAATATACTTTGAGTTTAGGTAATCCATTCTAGATTGGCTGTGTTACCCTGTTTGCAGAAAAGATTTAATCAGGATTGGAGACAAATGAAAAAGGACATCTGTCTGATGTCCTTTGAAGGTACTGAAATTCCACAGGTTGGGGTAATTTTTTATTTTTTTCTTGCCCTATTTTACTTTTTACAAAAATCTGTTTTTTAATGTCATAATCATGCAGTTGAATAATAAAGTTAGGTTAAGGGTGGAAATGTGGGAAGATTATGGGAATTTGGAATGAAGTCCGGTGTTCATTTGAAATTAATGAAACTTACAACTGCTGTTGGAAAGCAATTACAGGCATTAAACCCCAGGAAAAATAAATGAAAGTTAAAAAGTATTTACTTGTGATTTTAAAAAAGCTGAATCATGTAGTTTAATGGAGGATAATGAATGCCATGTCTTTAAATATTGGGTGCAGTCCACTGACAAAGAATTGGGACAGTAAAGGTGATTATATGGAAGAGCATGTATGTGTGGAAACCTTCTTTATCACTTGAGGCCTTTAGAAAGAATTAATCAGTAGAGAATTAATGATGTGAAATTCAGCACCTAAATCTGATTACCTAGTTCCATGAGCCATTTAAATGAGCATCTGCCAGTATTGCTCTGAAAGTCTCGTGCCATCTTTGTGTTTTTCGTTCCTTTGTGCACCAAGAGTATCTGTGTGGTTGTGCGGTGAATTGAATCTGGGAGCATGCTTGGATTAAAACTATTATATTGTTATTGTTGGTAACCTTAATCATACCATTTCCTTTCTCAGGCTTGTTATACAGAGGTGGGGATGGGTTGTACACCATTCTTTTGGCAAGAGCATCAGCTTAAACTGGATCTACAGTAGGAGTATCTTGATCTATTTGTATTCCCTCCTCATTTCTGTAAGATGTTTCTGGAGAGCTGTAACCAGTCCTCTCAGTAATATAACCCAAAAAAATGAAGTAAGAATTGTTTGCATGTGTTACCTGCTGTGGCACATGTAGTTTGGTTCTGTAAAGGGAAATACTAAATGTTGTCTTAACATACATCTTCATGAAAGCAGTATTTGTACACACTGTGTTTGATGCTGCTGTACAGAGAAGCTTGCTGTTCATTTGGGAAGAAATCAGTGAGTTTTCCTGATGTGAGGACAGAGAGAAAATAATGTGCCACATATACTCTCCCTGAATCAAAACCTAATATGTGACGGTTTAAGGTACCTCCAGAATCTAGGTACCAGGTATAGAAACCATGAGAATCCAGCAAGATCTGTGAGGATTTTGTCTATTTTGACTCCTCCTGCAGCCAAAACTGTATTTATAGCACTTGTTTTTGCCATAAAGTTTCTGGAGTCTCCTGCTAGCAGTGGAAACCAGCTGATGTTATACTGTGCCTTCCAGGAAAAGTGAATGGAAAGAATTGATGGATAAGTGTGTAAGTGAAGAATGTCTGAAAATACGTGCATAAGACTTCAAGCAAGTACTGACTTGGTTCTTGGCAAAGTGCATTGACACTCTTGATCCTTCTCCCCCCAGTCGAAGATCAGGTTGCGGATCCAGCAGGGAGCGTTTCTGAGGCCCTGGGAAGAGAAAGGAGCAAGCAAAGCTGTGCTGGCACGGGAGTCAGTGAGCATCTATCACTGGAGAGAAAGAGCCTGGAGAGGGTGTTTCAGGGTCACAGAATGGGCTGTAAGGGTAGTTTGTGGATTAAAAGGCTGCTGATACCAGTACGAAAAACATTCTATTAGATATTCATAACTAAGAATGAAACCTTCTTCAGACAGGGAAAAGTTAATCTAAAGTGTGACATCACATTTGTGAATGGTAGTCAGACAAAAATAATGCTTCAAGCTACTGCATCTGTTTATGCATTCATGCATTTTCAGGAGATCGTGAATTAATGCAGATCTTTTTGTTTTTTCTGTATTATTTACAGTTGTTTGCTTTAGATGCTATATAAAGATGTTGAGGGTAGTAAATGCTGCAAAAAAAAAAATTGAAGTACATACAAATGATGCTGTAAATGATGACAAATTGGAAGCCTTTAGAGCTGGAGTAGAAGCTCAGTAAGAACTCCTTTAAAGTAAAATGTTTAGATTTCATTAAATTTTTGAATAAAAGTCAGGACATTCCAAAGTTGATGTTCCCACAGCAATGCCAGCCAGGATTTGCCTCTGAAGAAAAAGAAATAGCTTGAAATACTTTTTAAAGCTTCAGCTCTACACACCAGTATTAAATCTCTTTAAATGTTAATGAAAATTATATGCTGTTTAAAGTGATTTGAATCAGTATTCATTTGTTATAATAGAGCAGTAGCTTCAATTCTTTGCAGATGTAAATGAGTGTAATTTGAGACTTGTATCCCTTTACTTCTGCAAAGGGTTTGACCGTGTACCTGTTACAAAATAAAGATAAAAATAATTGAGCATATTTTTACTCTTTGGTTTGCAGGCGTGGCAATGGCAGATTCTGCACGGTAGAGTTCATGGCAAGTATTTGTCTAATATAAGCCAAGCAAGATGCACATACAAGCTTAAGGTAAATCAGTCTTTCTCAGTTGTGCTTCTTTGAAATAAAATACAAATGATTCTACTTAAACATTTTGCAAATACAGAATTTCAGAATACTCAGAATTTTGCATCCAGATTAATTCTGATCTTTCAAAATTGGGACACCTCAAAATTGCTTTCTTCTGAAGCTGGCAGTAGGTGCTGGAAACGGCCATGTGCACTGTATCCTCTTTTAGTATTTCAGGTGTGATAATACAGAATAGTGATTGCATTTGAGGATCTTTTTTCTCTGCATTTGAATCTATTTGCTTGTGCAGTCATAAGAAAGATACATAAGTACCTTGAATTTTTAACATAGAGCTATGCAAACTGTGTCTGTCTGAACATTGCACAGGGATGATTTTCCTGTTAAGACTTTTTTACTTTACCTTTAATGATAGGTAGGTGAAAGTGTTGGTATTTGAGTCTTGTGGCTGAGATGGATGAGATTGTTAAAGTTCAGCTGAAGTTCAGTTGCTTCTAGGAGTAGGTTTAGTGGTTAAACTGAAAATATTGTTTCTGTTCGCTAAACCTCAATCTTATATAAAACTCTTCTGCATTTGGTAGGTCTTCCTGCAGTGTGTACAGTATCCATAAAGCTCAACATGAATGCATGTGTTCTAAATACTTTAAATCTTCAGTCAAAAAGTAAATGAAATGTTGCTTTTGTTTTGTATTTGTAACTCATGATATATTTTGAGAGTCCTTTAGTACCATAATCTGAATGGAGATTCAAACCTTAAATCTTTTGTTGCTGAGATTCTTTGGGTTTTATTAACAGACAGATGTTTTGTGGACATTTTTTGGTGACATTGTTTACTAGGTTTTCAACTGCGATGCAGCTGTAACAGCATGATGATGTTCTCTTATTCAGTGCATTCTGTCACTAGTTCTCAAAATACCTTTTCACCAAAAAAATGATAATATTGTACAAATGGAAACTCTTAGTACCAAAAATTGACTTGTCAAATGCTATTTAAATCATAGTTAATAATAGAACTGATATCTTTTAAGTCCCAGTCTCATGTTTTCAACAGATCATAGGATTGTTTTGCATTCTTAGAAGTGTATCTCTTGACACTTTCATTGTGGGTTGTAAGGCTTAATGATCGGTCTTGGGCTGTAATTTCCAACTGGGCATGGAACAGATATTGCAAATATGGTCAACGTGCCAAATCTTAAGTATTTTATGATGTCCTAATTAGAGGAACTTGAAGGACAGCATCTTAAATGTTTTCCTCTCTTTTCCTTTTGTTTTAATCTGCAGTGGTCCCAAAATGTGCACCTCTTCTATTCTTCGTTCTTTTCTTACTATACCTTAAATTAAAAAAACTTACATTCTTATAGTGGAACACACTGTTGTGAGTAATTCAACTGGTCTACTTGCTAACTGTACAGATTGCCTGCTAACCTGTATGCACCATAGTATTTGTGCTGGCAGCACGGGGGAGAACAGGACTCAACAGCTCTGTCTGCAAAAGTGAAGTGAGCACGCGCAGTGACTGGGAGCTGTGGCCTCGCAGGGAACACGTAGCTCCTGGTGCTGTGAGGTTTGGGTGGTGTAAAGATTGCAGTAGAAGGGCATTTCTCAGATAAGAAAGTAAGGCTGCTTCCATGGTTAGGTTTTTATACTGCAGGAGTTTCTCCTCACTATCTCTGTTGTGCTTTCTTGTAAGTAAGACTTACTAGAAAGTGACACACTTTCTGTGGGTTGTGGCCTAAGCTGTATAGTAATTGAAACTTATCTGATTTGTATAGGCCTCTCTGTTCATACTCTGTCTAGTGCACTTGCTCCGTCACTCTGTGATGCATTGTTATGTCCCTCCTTTACTTCCTCCAAAAAATAGTTCTTGTTATATTTTCAAATTTCTGTTATTGGTCATATTGGTACTTAAAAATACGTAAATCTGCAGTGAGTCCAGACTGAATGCTGATTTATGTGAGAGACTGTTGACGCCAGGATGTATCTGAGCTGTGTGGTCTGTTTTATCTATTAGCCTCTTTAATTGCCAATGGTAACCTGGACATCCCATAAACATTAGTTCCTGGAAAATGTAATGAGAAATCAGAACTAACTAGTCTAGACAAGTGGTGACTGTGACAGTAATGTCATTGATCAGAATCCATTAAATGATCTGGTGTTCTCTTAGATGGCCCTCGATGCTGGTGAGACTGAAGTTTTACCACTTAGTATCAAAGCAGCATCACTGGATTTATTGGGCTCATATCCACTGTCTAGTACTTAGTGGCTAGAGCCATTTGTTTTCATTTCCAGCTGTAGTTCTATTTATATTATATTGCATATCAGAATTTGCAAGTGTTCATCAGTGAGAGTATATTTTGTCACTCTTAGATCTGGCAGGGCTAAGTGTTAAATTGAAGTGTTAAACCTTTGTTTTTTCTGCATGGAGTTGTCAGGTGGTGGCGTAGTTCCAGCTTTGTACAGTAGTCAAAAGTGATATCTGTACTCGGATGCAGCACTTCAGTCAGGGGGCAACTTCAGGAAAAATCTTTGCAAAAGCTGTGATGGGTTGTCTCAATTTTTGCCTGTTAAGTGTTTTGGTGACCCCACTAGGAGCGTACACTCATGCAACTATGAAAACAGTTGGCTGTCAGCATCTGATGCTGGGTTTGGGAGGATCTAATTTGCACAAGAGCTTTCTGCCATGTCAGTTAATTACAGAAAAGGCTGTGCTGCACTGACTGCACACACTGTATACCTTGATCTGACTTATCCAAGTCCCATTTTCTTCTGAGAAGAAATACAGTTGTCAAATTCTTTGGCCTTTGATTCAAGTTTGTCTGATGTATAATCTTGGATAAATGATTCAGTGTATTTATGTTCTGCATGCAATTAAATGAACCATTGTAGAACAATTTATGATTTAAGAGCATTCTCCCAGGCTTTCTGCAGGTGGTTGTCAGATTTGCTGCTTGGGTTTTGAAGTTTTTATTGTCTTGGATTTTGCCTTTGATTCAATGAGGTGTATATTTTTTCCCAAAGGTCCAAGAGTTATGGGTTCCTCTGGCTATGTTAGCTGCAGTTTTGGTTCCTTTGAAGTTTTAAATTAATTCATTAGAGTGAATTAATGGCTACATGCGTGAAGGGAATATTTTCTTTTTTACCATAAAAAGTTGTTTGTATAGATATTCTTAAGCGTTTACAAGATCAAGAAATTGTATATTTTATTTTTTTCTGAAAGCTGAATATCAAAGGAGCAAAACTTAGCATATATGACAACTTTTGTAGGGTTTAAATATCTGGCAAAAATTTGGTTTAAAAGAAAAAAACTGTATGTTTTGAAGGCAGCTCTGTTAGCAGGCATCTGAGACCATTTTTTGGCCATAAACAAACACCTTTTAATTAAACTTCAAAAAAGCAAAGGAATGTGGGTGAGGTGGAAGGAGGTGTCCTCAGGTAACATATTTGCCTGACTCACTAGTTGGAGCTTCATAATTCAGAATGCTGTTGTGAAACAGAACAAAACTAAATATATAAAGTGTTTCCTGAACAATAGTCAGTTTTCAGTAATATTCTAGAAAATATAAATTAATAATTTTAAAAATGCACATTTCAGATAACTGAGTTGTGTTTGTCGGGATTCATGATTGATTTTTATTGTTCTCAACAAGTATTATAAGAAAATTAGTTTTGTTCTTGTGCTTAGGATTCTTTTTTGTTTTAGAGGCTATAGTACTTTAATAAATCAATTGAACAAATAGAAATTAGGACAATTGAAAATTACTACAAAATAGCAATTGAAAATTTTTAAGAGATTTCCCTTTGGAAAAGAGGGCATGAGACATGAGGACGTATATATTGCAAGGCAAGTTAGAAGAGGATATGGATCACTTATCCCCATTTATTAAAAAGTATAGAACAAAGGTTATAAAGGGGCCGGTAAAGTAAAGAAAGCTACACGTGTAGTTTTATGTAATTTACAAAATATAAAGAAAACCACTCCACAACTAAAAAACTCCAAAGTTTGTAGTTAAAGATATGTACTAGTTTGTGTTGTGGGTCAGTTTGCAAAAAGAGAACTGTGAATCATGGAGTATCATCCCATATTTATCAGGTGCTAGTACAGAAAATCTATATGGTTCCTGGTTGATGATTTGCTTAAAATGTAGAAATAACACTTTTTCCTTGAGTTGTTAATTCTTTGTGGTCTTTATGTTCCCTGATTCGATGCATTTCCATTTATGCAGTCTTACATTAGAGTTCCCATCTGCAGGTTCATGGTCATCTGTTAGGGCTGCAGCTGTCAAAATAATGTCATACAAGAGTTTAGGATTGTGGGTACTGCTGTTGGTAACTGCTTCAAAAAACCAGACAGGTAGAATAAGTCCACTGAATGTTATTAGGGAGCTTTAAGACTTCTGTTTTCAGCCATGTTGCATTGCAGTCCTTTCTTTTGCCCCCTCTAATCTACTCTCTATTTTTGAAATATGCAGCTTCAGGTTTGAGTCTAATGGGGGTAGTCAGCACCTCATGACGACTTCTGTTTTTAGAAATGTGCTTTACTTTCACAGTCCTCCGTGCTTTATAAGATGGAGTTTATGTTGTAGTGATTGTTGTTATCTGATTTTAACTCTGGAGTTCTCAATGTCTGGTTTTTCCTTTTCTTTTAGACTGAAGACTGGAACGGCTAGAGGGAGGTGCATAGCTGCAGGTATGAACCAACTACTGTTTGTATCCCTCATCTGTGTATTGGATCTTCCTTTCAAAGGTTTAGAGAGAAGTTGTTTTTATATTCAATGATGAAAGCAGTCATTTTCCACTGCAGTGAGCAGTGCTCCCTGAACCTTAAACTCTGCAGTTTCCTGCCTTTGTACTGCTAAAGGGGGCTGGGAGTGTTAACGGTTTAGTACTGTTAGTACCAAGTCAGTAGGCATCTTTAACTCCATCTGTAATTTAATAACTTTAGAAACATAACTGCAAAGTAGAAATGCATGTCTTCTTAGTAATTTCTTGACCAGAGCAATTCTACAGTATTCTGTAGTGCATGAAACCCTAAAGGTGAATATTAGTGTAATAACTCCTCTAGGCTGAGACAAATCTGATTATATGCAGCAGAACAGGAACTCAGTCTAGTGTGAAAATGCCTGGAGCCAAATGCAAGGGTCTTCTAGTGCAATTTTCTTAATGCTAGAACTTCGGTAAGGATGTAGTTTCATGTGACAGCTGAGACAACTGCCCTTTCCTTTCTTACTCAGGTTCCAGGCCTGTGTCCTTTGGTTATGCTTGGTTCTCATGGTAGTTTGCATTGTAGACGAAGTCAGCTTGACAACCCAATAAACAGCTCTTCTGTGATCACGTTGCTATTTCCCCCGTTTAGGAAGTTGGAATGATTTACTGTGTAGTCAGAGAAGTACCAAAAGAACAGATCAGACTGTTTGGAACTGTGTACCTTAAGAGTTTCAGTTCACTTCTGAGGACGGTTGACCTGTATCTGCTGTGTTAAGTAACATTATCATGCTCAAAGTGTTGTGATTTTTGCTGTTCTGGTGAATTTTCTCTGCCATGACAGAAGGATTCTGTGCTTTGGTCTGGACAACCAGGGAGAGTTGAATTTTTATAGTGTCTTGAGGAAACGGTTGTTTTCTACTATGGACAGACATTTGCTACAGTTTGCATAAATACATTGGAAAGGATTTAGTTTTGTCTATATCAGAAAGAAAAACAAATTTGTCTTTAAAGTGCAGGATATCCTGCCTCTCCATATGTTGCTCATCAGGGTAGAGAGATCTAAAGCTGGTTCAAGAAATCCAGGAACACCTTGATTTTTTAGAGAATTGGTGATTGACCTCTGTGTTTGGAAGTACCAGTTTGAGGGCAGTTGTCTCCAGGCATTGTGGGTGTTGCAGAACACTCAGCTTCTTTCTTACATTGACTGGTGCCTTATACGTTTCCCTTCCTGCTCCTTTGCATCCTTTAGGACCATACAGAAGATTGGAAAAAGAGAATACTGGTCCTTATGTTTGTGGGGTTTGTCTGTGTTTGCATCTTTTGAGACAGACTAATCTGATTAGGCCTAGTTTTTCAAACTCATGGGATTCTGCCAATTGCAAAACACAGGTCCAGAATCAGTAGTTTTGGATTACTTAAATAACAAAATAATCAGATTATTTAAATAGCAAAGTAATCACAAAGTTTCTGGTTGATGAAAACAAGTCACTTCTATTTGCTGCAAGATCCATGATTTCCAGCAAAATAAAGTTGAGTTCATCTATCTAAATGTGAACGTCGAAAGGTGTCCAAGTGAAAGAGGATGGAGTCTTGAACATCTGATAATGGTATATGAAATTGTTTGTATACATTTGTTTACATTTCATACCCAGTATGAAATGCCTCTTATGATGATTAACTCTACAGAGATATATCAGAATAAAACTGATGGCATTCTGCTCCTGTTCTGGTACAGAGAAAAAAATTGAGGGGTCAGCTTTACTTTGAGATAAGGAATCAGTCAGCCTTTGAAATAGGACTTGATTTCGGTTCCCAGTTTTCTTGTAGATGCTGTCTGGAACCAGACAAATTTTTGAACAGAGAGTTTACTCAGAGATTCGGGATTTTTTCTTGTGTTTATACATTTATATGCCATATTTTGCCAAAGCAGATGAAGCAGATATTCTATCAAATAATATTGTCCTACAAGTGCCTTATGAGCACTGACAGTTTCAAGACTTAGGAGCTCCTACCTTTGTATTGACTCTTGCCATATCCACATTTACCATTCTGCTGGAGGACAAAAATACCTTTGTACTGTGAATAGGGAGCACTGTAGGGTTTATATTATTTTACTGTTCTGGCCCTCCTCGAGGGTCATCCTGTTGTTTTCCTGAAGGTAAGCTCTCATGAAAACTCCATTGAGACACATTTGTAAACGTGTTATGTAATGAAGGGTAGCACGTTATCTGTTTTTACTTGAAACGTGTCTGTGTTCAAATAAAATTTCTGCTGATCTGAGCTCCTTCCAAAGGGGAAGTCTTTCACATGGAGATAAAAATGGGCAGTAAAAGATTGTGGATTGTTAAATGATAGTCATAGAATCTTTAAGGTTGGAAAAGACCCTTAAGGTCATACTCCAGCTATTAACATAACACTGCCAAGTCTGCCACTAAACCTGTCCCTGAGCATCTACACATCGATGCTTGCATTCTCGGGGATACGTATCCCATTCCCATCTTCTCTCTCCTTGTGGACAATACTGGTGATATGCTTTTGCAACCTTGTGCCAAGAGCCGTGACTTAGTCTGTTCCAAGGTGGTGCTCTACATAGTAATTATTATTGCAGCGATTACTGTTCTAACTGCATAGCGTACTCTCTTGGAGAGCCCTTGTCTGGGTTACATTTGAACTTTCTTCTGGTAACATGCAACAAAAAGCTGTACTTCGGATAAAAAGAAATGAGAGAAATACTGACATTTTGTAGTATAGTATTGACTGTATCTGGTACTATTAGTAGAAACAATTTGAGATTAAAGGACTCCTCATGGCTTTTGTGGCTGTTCTGATGACTGCAAAGAAACATGTTACTTTTAGTCCAAAAGGTCTCTTGAAATTTAAGAAGAAAAAGTCTTCATCAGAAAAAATTTTAAACAGATCTGACTGCTATTCTAGACATTTCAGTATGGAGAGTAATAATGTGAAGTTTGTTCCTTTAAGATAACACATTACATGCCTTAAGGAAAAAAGGTGACTCTGACTGGTTCTGACTGGTTAAGGTCTTTACATGTGCACAAGGTGTGTTGCTTGCAAAAAACTTAGTCATTTTTAATTCACTGAGGTTCTCCTGTAGATTAATATAACAATCTTTGTACAGGATATTGCCCTAGAATCTGTTTAGCAGGTTCTGTAGTCTCCCCTGGGTCTGATACGCAACCACACAGCAATTCTCTGTGTAAATGTAGTTGCTCTGCCCATTGTAATGCCTTATGACATGTTTGGCCTGAAGACAAGCAGACTCTTCAGAGCTTTCCAGGACCTAGTGGATTTCCAGCTCCTTACCAGAGGAATAACTTCTGTCTCTCTTTCAGTGGCAGAAAACTACCTTAAAATGTGTAGTTAAGTCCTTAAAAATCTGGTAAATATCGCAGAGATGGCAAAATGTTTGTTTCCTTTGCATCTTTTTGACTAAGTACAGAGCTGCAGATTCCTATAATATGAGAAAGGACAGCAAAATACAGGCTTATCTGAAACCAGATTTCTAGGTCTCGTGTTTGTATTTACGAAGTTAAAAGGTTCAAAGATAATAAGTTTTCTATTCCATAGAATTGCTTGCAGGATTGTTTCTTGCACAAAAAGATAAAATAGCTAAAGGTAAACTTCTGGCCAGTCTTAGAAAAGGTCATTTCTGTAAGCTGAGAGGCAACATCTCGGGAGAGAAAGAGGACAAAGACACTGAACCTGATGGGTACAGTGGGATGTACCTAACCTTCAGGGCAAGATTGCCTCCAAACCCTGTGTTCTTATTCTTTACTGCTGAAGATTTAAGCTTGTAGTGTGCAATTTGCCATTTCTATTTCTGTGTGTCTTGGGGTCTGAATTCAGTCAATAAACAAAGAAAAACCTCAAAACTTTTTTCCCTAAATGTTCCATCCTGTTGCCTTTTAGTATTTCCCTGTCCTTCCACAGGGTAGAAATGCATGTCCTCAGTTCTTACACTCATTTCCTGCCTTGTCTCCTGTTGTATGTCATACAGCTGCCTTTATTTCCTCTTACTATTCTTGTGACAAGCCATTTTTCCTGCTTTCTCAAGAAGTTTTTTCTATCTACTGTGCCAAAATGTCAAAACGTCTTTCAAGTCTATTAGGTACTTAAGGTTTTCATAGTTTGTCTCTTGCAAAATACAAGCATTATTATGTTCTAGCACTATGATTATAAAAACTCAAAATGCTTCTCAAACTCTGTCTGGTGGAATGCTGGCATATGTTTAAAAACACCCACAATTTTAGACTGAACAGTCCTGTAAAGCTTAAGAAGTACCTGAAATTAGACATTTCACATCTATTTACCAAAAAAAAAAAAAAAAGAAAAAAAATGGCAATCCACAACCTACAGGTAAGTATAAAAGGAATTAATTTTTTTACTTGTGTTTGTTATTTACTTGTGTTTGTTATTGTTGTTTTTAATGTACTAAAAGGAGGAGAAGAAACCTATACACATCTACTTTAAAAGCAATTGCCCTGGTTATATCAATGCTTCTTCCTAATATCAGTTATTAACTGTAAAATGTCTTGCAAAGAGGGTTAAACATGTGATGTTTACTCCTTGTCTGTGATTTGCCAAAATTAATTATTCTAGGGAACCTGCATTAAAGCTTGTTGTTATCCATTCTGCAGGTACAGATGCTCTAAGAGGTTGCTCGGCATTAATTGCTCCCAATTCAAGATTTAGTCTTTTGGCAATTTTTTTGTCTGCTTCCTTGCTTCATGTCTAATAACTTTCATACAGTGTCATCTCAGCCCAACCTTTCTTTGCACCACAGTAAATCTTACTGTGTCCTGTGTTTTAAGTTCACCTTCTCCATTCCCTTGGTCTGAAAAAGGCAAGGAAATATGCAAGATAAAGAAACAAAATTTATCTGGGAAAACCAGAAATTTAATATAAATTTCAGATCACTATTCTGAAGGTCACAATTGGGAACTTTAATTACACAATCAAAACTATCAAAAGAAAATATCTTACAGTATAAGGGAAAGAAAACAACCCAGGTACCTCTTCTTGTATTTCTGTGAAGATTAATGGAAGTATGTAATGTATCATTGGGGAATGGGTATAAGAAGGAGATTACTAAACACCAAAGAGAAGATGGACCTTCTAGGAAACTATCTTAATTTGAAGATTTTTACTTATATGGGCATATTTTTTTTATTGAATTCACATTAATGTAGTAGACTACTACCCTAGTGCTGTACAAGTACTCTACTTGAAAGCAGAGTAAGCAGATAGTGGCTGCCTTTGGAAAAACTCCATGTGTACTAACTGAAGTTGTCTTCACTCTGTAAATGGCACTATTGCAGACTGAAATACTTGAAGTTCTTTGGAAGTTCTGTCTTTGTGTAAAAAAAAAAAATTTAAATAGATACAGGGTCTTGAAATAATAGTTGTGTTACACCTCAAAATAATGCTTTAAAGGCTATCAGCTTGCATATTCCTCCTTCACAATAGGGTAATGAGAAACTTTATGGTTGGAGATAGGGTGTTTTAGGTCACTGTCAGGAGGTGGTCTCATGGGCCAGTCTGTTCCATTTGTTGGCTTCTCTCTTTGGTAATGCCTGTACAAGCCTTTGTAGGATCATCGCTGAAGTAGCAGACACAGCTGCAGTGGGTCAAGCACTAGGTTAGCAACCTCATGCTGCTGTGTTAGCTAAGAAAGTAAACCTCAGAGTAGCATCGTGCAGCTGTTCTGCCCTAGAAAAGCCGATCATTGTCTGCAGAGCTGAGGGTTGCTTGTATCAGAGAATTCTGCTACCCACAGCCCTGTCAGGATATTCACAGCACACTCCTACATCCCCTCTCAGGCAAGCAGATGAAGAGGCGATGAGAGGAAAATTGAACAGGTTTGTAGGCCACTGCCTTAAATGTTGTAAACTTCATTCATGTGCTATAAGAAGGTCTTAAGACTGATAACTCAGCTTCTTCCATGTTCTTTTTAGATGTCCTGTTGGTAGCAGTTACTGGCAGAGCAGGACCTATTTGGGGTTTGTTGTTTCTGGGGGGGGGGGGGGGGCTTCTTGGATTTGAACAGATGTTTTTAACCTGTTTCCTGGTAAATAAGCTCTCATATTGCAGAGCTACTGTCGGCCATTTGATGTAAGTTGTCCTCAGGAGTGAGCCAGATATTGAGCACATCACAGATTGAATTTGTTCCTCAGTTATGTGGTGGCATACTGAAAGCAATCGCAAGGCATTTTAAAAAGGAGGTGAAGTGTATAAACTGGTTGCTGTCTGTGCTGTCATGTTTCCCAAAGTCCAGAGGTATGGAGTTTTGGGTTTTGTTTGTTGTGTAATTTGGGAGGGGAGGGAGGAGAGGTATTGGGGAGAATTTAGTGTTACACCAGTAATAGCTGAAAAGTTTTAATTAAAATCATAGAATCATAGAATAAGATGGGTTGAAAAGGACCTCTGAGATCATCAAGTCCAACCCTTGATCCACTACCACCACAGTTACTAGACTATGGCACTAAGTGCCATATCCAGTCTCTTCTTAAATACCTCCAGGGACGGAGAATCCACCACCTCCCATTCCAGTGCCTGATTACCCTCTCTGTAAAGAACTTCCTCCTGATATCTAACCTAAACCTCCCCTGGCAGAGCTTGAGACTGTGCCCTCTTGTCTTACTGCTGGTTGCCTGGGAGAAGAGACCGACCCCCACCTGGCTACAAAAATATTTCTTTTTTCAGCATCATGGAAGGTTTATTTAAAAATCATGGAGGGCATAAAAACTATAGTGAAAAAAGATATTACAACAGTCTACTGAGCCACGCTAGCCATGCCAGGCCTGGATGAGTCCACAGAGTTTACTCCTACAGCACTGCAGTTTTTTTCTCTTTTCTTCTTGGCTTTGTCCTGCTTATGCTGGGTCTCCTGGAGGACACTCCCCTTGGGTTTCTTCGCAGCTGGAACCTGCTCAGCTTCATCACCTGCCTCATGTTTTCTTTTTCTGTTTTTGTTTTTCCTCTTCTTCTTCTTGTCAGCCACAGCATCTCTTCCGTTAACAGTGGGGAGGGCCCCACCACCCGCCTTTGCCACTCCGTTCTCCCTGACCCCTTTGTTGGTAATTAGCATTTCCATAAATTAGCATTTACGTAACGTGTATAGTTCAGTTCTTGAGTAGCTTTAACAGGACAACTCTTCTTTTTTTTACACAGTATTTTTTTTATTTTGTCCCAACACAAATGCACAGGCATCCTGCTCTTCGGCATGTTCCAGACCGAAATTCACCGTTTGCAGAGGCTTATAACCTATAGTGTTTGTTTTCACCACAGAACTGACTCAGTGGTCTCTCAGCCCCTCTGGTTTTAGCTCAGGAGAACCCAACCTATTGTGGTTTGTCTGGTAGCCTCTGATGGGTCGCTTCCAAGTACTTGTCCAATTGGTTTTTCAGTGCATGTAAGCTTATTGCATCTGCACTATCCTGCCAAGGATATCCAAGAAGCTACTACCCTCTGTATGAAGTACCATCTACTTTCCTCCTCAGAGGACAAATGCTCTTGTATCACTCTCTGAGGTTTTGCTCTCTTAGCTGTCATTTGAAAATTGGTTTGGAGCTACAAACTGCCTAAGAAGATAATAGCCACACACAAGCTTTTACAAGGTTATGCATTCACATGCATTCAGTTCATGGCTTGTTGTTTGAAGTAAAAGCAAGAGGGACTACCTAGACTGTGCAGAGAAATAAGAAATATATGGCAGTCAAAACAGAACTGTTTGGCATCACGGTGATACCAGTACCACCAGTACTCCAGTACCAGAAGGTACTTCTTTTGAAAACTCTACTTCTGTTCTTCCTGCTGGGCAACAATCACTTCAAACAGAGTCTACTGCCTCACAATTCACAAAACAGCTGCCGTTTTCTATGTTCATATGAGTAAAGCAGACTGGCAAAGGCAAATGGAAACTTAAGAGGGAACACTTTTAACTAAATTCATAGTTAAGTATTTAGTGGTGGTCACTTCTGTAATCCTGTCAAAGCACCAGAAGGTACTGGAGCCTACAAGAAAGATAGAGAGACTATTAGAGCATGTAGTGACAGGACAAGGGGAAATGGCTTCAAACTGAAAGAGGGTAGGATAGGTTAGATGTTAGGAAGAAATTCCTTACTGTGAGGGTGGTGAGACATTGAAACAGTGTGCTCAGAGAAGTTGTGGCTGCCCCATCCTTGGAAGTGTTCAAGACCAGGTTGGATGGGGTCCTGAGCAACCTGGTCTAGTGAAAGGTGTCCCTGCCCATGGCAGAGGGCATTGGAGCTGGATGATCTTTAAAGGTCCCTTCCAACCCAAGCCATTGTATGATTCCATAATTCTAAGATTCGTTCTCGAAAATGTTGATTCCACTGTTCATATTCAAATGAATTTGTCAGGCCAGTAAA
>VYXB01000991.1:513705-582784 GCA_013397135.1 Pachyramphus minor
CTACAGTTACTAGACCATGGCACTAAGTGCCACATCCAGTCTTTTCTTGAGTACCTCCAGGGACGGAGAATCCACCACCTCCCATTCCAGTGCCTGATTACCCTCTCTGTAAAGAACTTCCTCCTGATATCTAACCTAAACCTCCCCTGGCAGAGCTTGAGACTGTGCCCTCTTGTCTTACTGCTGGTTGCCTGGGAGAAGAGACCAACCCCCACCTGGCTACAAAAATATTTCTTTTTTCAGCATCATGGAAGGTTTATTTAAAAATCATGGAGGGCATAAAAACTATAGTGAAAAAAGATATTACAACAGTCTACTGAGCCACGCTAGCCATGCCAGGCCTGGATGAGTCCACAGAGTTTACTCCTACAGCACTGCAGTTTTTTTCTCTTTTCTTCTTGGCTTTGTCCTGCTTATGCTGGGTCTCCTGGAGGACACTCCCCTTGGGTTTCTTCGCAGCTGGAACCTGCTCAGCTTCATCACCTGCCTCATGTTTTCTTTTTCTGTTTTTGTTTTTCCTCTTCTTCTTCTTGTCAGCCACAGCATCTCTTCCGTTAACAGTGGGGAGGGCCCCACCACCCGCCTTTGCCACTCCGTTCTCCCTGACCCCTTTGTTGGTAATTAGCATTTCCATAAATTAGCATTTACGTAACGTGTATAGTTCAGTTCTTGAGTAGCTTTAACAGGACAACTCTTCTTTTTTTTACACAGTATTTTTTTTATTTTGTCCCAACACAAATGCACAGGCATCCTGCTCTTCGGCATGTTCCAGACCGAAATTCACCGTTTGCAGAGGCTTATAACCTATAGTGTTTGTTTTCACCACAGAACTGACTCAGTGGTCTCTCAGCCCCTCTGGTTTTAGCTCAGGAGAACCCAACCTATTGTGGTTTGTCTGGTAGCCTCTGATGGGTCGCTTCCAAGTACTTGTCCAATTGGTTTTTCAGTGCATGTAAGCTTATTGCATCTGCACTATCCTGCCAAGGATATCCAAGAAGCTACTACCCTCTGTATGAAGTACCATCTACTTTCCTCCTCAGAGGACAAATGCTCTTGTATCACTCTCTGAGGTTTTGCTCTCTTAGCTGTCATTTGAAAATTGGTTTGGAGCTACAAACTGCCTAAGAAGATAATAGCCACACACAAGCTTTTACAAGGTTATGCATTCACATGCATTCAGTTCATGGCTTGTTGTTTGAAGTAAAAGCAAGAGGGACTACCTAGACTGTGCAGAGAAATAAGAAATATATGGCAGTCAAAACAGAACTGTTTGGCATCACGGTGATACCAGTACCACCAGTACTCCAGTACCAGAAGGTACTTCTTTTGAAAACTCTACTTCTGTTCTTCCTGCTGGGCAACAATCACTTCAAACAGAGTCTACTGCCTCACAATTCACAAAACAGCTGCAGTTTTCTATGTTCATATGAGTAAAGCAGACTGGCAAAGGCAAATGGAAACTTAAGAGGGAACACTTTTAACTAAATTCATAGTTAAGTATTTAGTGGTGGTCACTTCTGTAATCCTGTCAAAGCACCAGAAGGTACTGGAGCCTACAAGAAAGATAGAGAGACTATTAGAGCATGTAGTGACAGGACAAGGGGAAATGGCTTCAAACTGAAAGAGGGTAGGATAGGTTAGATGTTAGGAAGAAATTCCTTACTGTGAGGGTGGTGAGACATTGAAACAGTCTGCTCAGAGAAGTTGTGGCTGCCCCATCCTTGGAAGTGTTCAAGACCAGGTTGGATGGGGTCCTGAGCAACCTGGTCTAGTGAAAGGTGTCCCTGCCCATGGCAGAGGGCATTGGAGCTGGATGATCTTTAAAGGTCCCTTCCAACCCAAGCCATTGTATGATTCCATAATTCTAAGATTCGTTCTCGAAAATGTTGATTCCACTGTTCATATTCAAATGAATTTGTCAGGCCAGTAAATGTATCAAGGCATTAAGTTCCTAATCATTTAGCATTAAGTGAAGAGGAGATCAAAACAGAATAGTCAACTCTTGTGCTTTTCCTATTGGTGTGCCGGTAGCTCTGAACTAGTCTGGCTGTTGGCTATGGCACTCAGCTAAGCAGGGAGAAGCCACTGAAGGATCTTGAGACTTACTGGCTTTTAGTTCTGCTTTTGGTATGTATTGGCATACTTGTGTTAAGGGTAACTCTCTAGTGCGTGGGTTTATTGTATAGCAAACAGTGTTCTCAGTTCACTGCCTCCCAGTTTATCTGTGTGACATCTGGAAATTGAGGAACTAAGGGATGTGCTTGGATTTTTGCATGGGGTTGCTACAGAGCTTGGAACAGACCATTCTTTTCTGCCACAGCTTTCAATCCCTTGATTTCTCTCTGAAACATCATTTTCAAGCAATTTGTCTTTCCTGACCGGCTTAATTCAGAACCCCGTCATCCAACAGACTTATACAGCTGTAGTGTTGTGGTCAACATAGTTGTGATCTCAGTGGCCCCAGAGAAGCAGTAACTTTTGTGTGTTTAATCCAAACAGTGTCTTGCATATCTATTTTCACATGAAGATTTTCTTTTGCACTGGGTGTGTTGGCTGAGAAAGTTAAAAAGTTGTGACTGAGGACCTTGAGAACTGCCACACTGGACATAGTCTGGTTTTTGGTTTCCTTCTGTTAGTGCCTAATACTAGGTGCATTAGGCAAATGGATCTAAAATCTTAAAAATGATTGATTAGTCTGTGTTTAAAGATGAGGTGACTTAGTTGTTCATTCCTAATGTTAGCTAGAAGGTGGTGGTTCTTATGTGCAGTATTTTGAGTCAGATGGTCCATCTGTTTAAAACATACAGTTGATATATATGTTCAGTAAATAGATGTGGAAAAATATATTCCTGCAAGCATCCAGTTGTATTCAAACCTTGTCAAGCTTTGACAGGATTACAGAAGTGACCACCACTAAATACTTAACTATGAATTTAGTTAAAAGTGTTCCCTCTTAAGTTTCCATTTGCCTTTGCCAGTCTGCTTTACTCATATGAACATAGAAAACGGCAGCTGTTTTGTGAATTGTGAGGCAGTAGATTCTGTTTGAAGTGAATGTTGCCTAACAGGAAGAACAGAAGTGGAGCTTTCAAAAGAAGCATATGCATTTGAGGAAGCCCATAGACAATTCAGAAGAAAATTTACCTGTATGTGTTTCTTGTCTATCTTTTTATAAACTCCACTATTTAGAATTAATTAGAATGTTCACTTCAGTGCAAAGATTTATTTCCTTTTTCTAGAAAAATAATTCCCTAATTTTACAAAATAAGTTTTATGTGATTTGCTTTTGTCATTTGTCTTTACTATAGAAAAAAAGGTGCATTTAGTTGCTCCTTTATTTTCTCTAAAAGTACTTGGGCAGAGAAAACATTCTGTAAACCAGAGGGATAGGTGATTTGCTGTTTGATCTGCTGGCAGAGAGCTGGGAGTCTTGGGGATTCCTCAGTCAGACACAAGTTCATAATTTATTCCTTTTGAGCTTTCACAGAATTAATTGAAATAGAAGCTACAGAACTTCATTTACAAACCAGAGAAATAGGTCAAGAATATATTGATTTACCTCAGATTTTTCACCAGAAATATTCTGAGGAAGGGGAGGGGGGAAAAAGCTCATAGTAAAATCTATTTTTAAATTTAAATTTACTAACCTAATTGGTAAAAATTCATCTAGGTCTAGATCTCATTTATCTGCTCTCAGATAAATGTGTATGAGAGAGCACTGTGAAGCTGTGCTATTTCCAAGATAAAGGCAGTTGTCTTTCCCTCCTACTCCTGTCCTCTACCTGGGAACTTCTAGAAAAGTTCGTATAAATAAAAATGTTTTTCAGTTAATTGAATCTGAATTGTGGGCAGCCCAAAAACTTTGTGTATTTTGATGGTAAATTCAACATTCTGAACGTGTCAGATCTGTGTACCCACGGTGCATAATGGTCAAAGAGATTGGCAGAGGAAGAAACTGCACTTTTGGCAACTAGGTAAGGGGCTTTTTTTGTACCCAGCAAGGCATGGGGAGACAGTTTGGATTTCAACACAGGCAGAAAACAGTCTGACCTCACGCTTACATGATCAACAGTGCACAACAAAATATTGACTAGTTACTGTATTTTGATGCATGTAACCTAGGGGTTATCTGTTTAAAAACAAAACTGCAATTCAGCAGCACTGTAGGAATCTGGATATGCACAGATAATACAAGGGGAAGTTTATTCTAGGACCTGTCTCCTTCAGAGCTTCACAGTGTCTGATTTCCCCATAGCCTGCATCCTTTCCCATAGTTTGCTCTCACCATCACAGTAGTCCCTCAGCTTCAGATTTGTGTATGCTGTCTGAGATTCAGATTGTATAAAATAAAAGACAGTCTTATCTTCAGCTTTCAGAGTTAATTGTTCATTAGAACTAGGCTTTCTTAGGAAAGAAAATATGACACAGGACTTCTGGTTTTGTGGTGGATTTTTGGTTTTGCGCCCCAGGATGTAATATAATTTTGTAAACCTAAAAGCAAAATCTTTCAGCATTTGTACTTTGCAGTCTTTGAGGAGCACATGTAGCGATACATTCTGCAGCATCATCTAGGGCTTTAGAAGTGTAAAAAAGTGAGATCTAATATGTATGTAGTATGTAGAAGTTTTTTAATGTACATATTGTTAGATGAGCACCACATTTAAATGTGTAGCTACAGTCCATAGAGCTTGGAATTTCAGACATTGTTTCCATTATCCTTTGAATAGAAACAGTCAAAGAATGGATGTGGAAGCCAGCAGGAATTTGACATCTGCGCAAAAAATAAGTGTGTTTAGCTCTTATTTTTCTTTCTTTGTGAGCAGTGGTTAGGTTTACTTTTGGGATTTTCTTTCATTTTAAAGAAACACTGCATCCTCAGTTAATTCTTATTTCTGTGCAGTAGTGAAATACCATCTTTTTCCACTCTTTTCACAACGAAGTTATTTTCCCAAATGAAGTCTGCAATTATTTTAATTCCACTAGCTTGAAGCCTTCAACTAAATAATGTTGAAACAAACCTGTTTGTACACTAATGTTTCATCATTGAAGTTGCCATCGTTGGTTCAGAAGTACAGCACCCCGAGGCCCTGAGTCTTGGCTAACATACCTTGAGATATTTGTTCACCATTCTAATATTGATTCTTCCTTTCCACCAAATTGTGCCTCGTACTTTGCAGTTTTGTCTTATTGGAACAAGCAGATAGAACTTTGATTTCGAAGAGTGGAGAGATGTGGGAAAGGGTGGGCACAGGTTCAAATCATAACAATGTAGTGATTTTCTTCAGTAAACTGATCAATCTCAGTAACTTTTTTAAAATCCATTTTCTAGAGTTGCCATCATTACCTTTCATCTTTCATCGAACCTACAGTGAGCATGGCTCCTGGGGCACTTTATTGCTTGCTGAAAAAAGCTAAAGATGACTGGAAGACCAGAAGGAATGAATTCTGGTCTTCATGGGTAGGACCAGAATTTACAGTGTCAGTCTATAGATTTATGTGATCAGTGGCAAGAACCCCACGCTATCATCTGCTGTTCTAATTATATAAATATGAAGTGTTTTTCTCTACAGGCTCTTTATTTAGAGAAATACATGAAGTGGGCTCTGGGCTCAATATACCATTTCAATATGATGTGTTTTATGCAACGTGGCATTTTTCAAGTGGGAAGCTTGTAATATATGTTTAGGGCCAATGAACAATTTAATTTGCTGAAAGCTAAAAACTGACCTGTGCTTCCTAATGCCTATTTGCATGCTCTTAAAAATGGTGCATAGCATGTAGCTTGTACCTTTTTCAGTAAAGAATAAGCTTTCTTGCATTTACCACATAGTAAGACCATGTGTGAAATAGTTACTGTTGAATATCTGATGTGTGAGAAATTCGTGTCCTTATTTTGCAGTATTAGAAGACCTAACTCTTTGTATTAGAAGACCTAACTCCTTTTAGTAACCTTTTAGTTAACCTCACTGTAGGCAAAAGATCAGCAATGTTCTTGTTTTTCTGAGGTTGGAAATGTTACTTATGAAAAAATAAATTGACATACTGTAACTGTGCAAACTTAAATAAAGCTGTATATTTTGCCTGGCCAGTCAAAATAACTGCAAATACATGTTGCAGTCATAAACAGACAAGAAAGACATGATCACAGCTGCTCCATACAGTCCTTGATGCTCTGAGGGTTTATTTTGTGGCTATCGACCATATATAAGGCTTATCTGGATTCACGGCTGACTCTAATTAATCATTCTTACTGGAGTGCTCAGGCACACCCAGCTGCCCCTGCTGCACTCACTGTCCACAATCAAATATTTCTGCATCTCACAGTGCATCCCTTTTTATCCGTGTTATCTCCCCATTAGTTTGCATTTTGGAGATTTAGTAAGAAGTCTGTATTGCATGTTTAAATACACCTCACAGTTCCTTGATCAACATGTCATTCCTGTTTTAATAATGAAGCAGCTGAGGTGTTCTGATCAGTGTTTTGAAAGATTTTTTTCAATGAATCACTGTGTTTTTTCCCTTACTTTATCATCTGTAGGCTCTGTATATCTCTGATTTTATGGACAAAGTATTGTTTCCACAACAATGTATGTTTTACTCCTATAAAAAGAGGAGTCAGTTCTTCTGTTCTATAGTTAAGAAATTTTTGAGTAATCATATCTTATTAGCTCAGATTTTTGGGGGCAGGTTTAGAGAAACATTTTACTTGGCGTTTTTTTGCCATAGAATTTAAGAGAGTGTCAATAATAGAGCACAAGTTGAAGAGAATGAGATCAGCTATTGAAAATGTATATGGTGAAGGAACCTTTCAACTTCATAGCTTAATATTGCTAAAATGGGAAATGTCTGTCTGAACCTCAAGGCCTTGGACTGCCATTTTGGGAGACAAGGAGTTAGTTGGGGATGGAAAGACTGGAGTTTGTATTCTTTCTGCTCTGTTAGCCATTGCTATCTTCATGAATCTGACACTCTGTTTATCTGACAGTGCACTCAGTACTGCTTCGCCAGGGAAAATTGCACAAAACAAGCCTAGTGCATCAGCATTTTCATTGTGTATTAAGCTGAGCCTCCCTTCACATGGTCACATCCCCTTTTTAATCTGGGATTCCATGTCCCTTTCCCAGTCCAGCCTGTTTCTGTGGTGTCTATTGCTGGTCTCCCTGAGCTTCTGTTTCTGTGGTTTGAGTGTTTTTTGTGTGGCTGAGTGTTAAGACCTGCAGGACTTTTGGAAGTGGCGTTGTTTGGGGGTTAGGCAATACACTAATTTAGTGTTAGTAGTTTGTCATACACTGAGGTGATGGCTGCGTTCAAGTTGGATTTCCTCCCAGAGATGATGGTGGACCATTGCTCCTTGAATGCAAGCCCTGTGTAAGTATTTTGTCTTCATGCCTGAGTTGGAACTAAATGGTAGTTAGAATTGCTGTCCCTAAAGCCTTTGCTATCTGATGAACTTCCCTTGGGGCAGGGGGCTGGGAAGGAGAGACAGGAGAGCCTTTCTTTCTTTTCTTGAAGAAATCCTAGTGGTCATTGACAATTGATGTTGGTAACAAGGGAGAAAAACATCTGATAATTGTGGGGATAAGGGATAAGGAGGAATAAAGCTGTTTGGTGTTATTGTATATAGTGTATATATCAGCTACAGATGCTGATATTATAAAATCGATTATTTAAATCAGTTGTTGGAGAGAACAGTTTCTGTTCTCCCATATTAAAGACACCAGAGTAAACCTTTTAACTAGGAGTGAAATAATCCTTGAATGCTGCTGAGGTCATATTAAGAGTTGCCCAGTTAACAGAAGCCATGCTGTGCTCTTGAAGCTACACATGACATAGAAGATAAGGCTGAAAATTATTATTGGAAGATGGTAAATTATTTAGAGTTGTTTTCAGTTGAAGTGAAATGAGGTAGCTTATGTCTTTGTAAAAGGTATTGTTTGCCTTGGCTATTTGAAGAGCTGCTGACCCTTTCTGAGCAGAAGGGTGGAGAGGAGTGAAAGGATTTATGATTGATACCCTTCCCTTCTAGTAAGAAGCTTTGTATTTTCTGAGGTCTGTTCATATAGCTATAAAATTATGAGCTTTCCCTGACATCAGTTTTTCCTTAGGCTCTGAACAGCAGCATATTGAGGGAAAAATTAAGTAAACAATATCTGGTTTGGATTTTTTTTAAGTTCTATTTAGAGGGAATATGGTTTCAGATGGACAGTGAGAGGAATACTGTTTACTGTCATGTGCAGTTACTAAGCCATTCAAACCATCTTCAGAGCTAAAAAACAGAGATGAAGTGAATTGACTACTCTGGAAGAAGGCCACCTGTATTCTTCAACAAAGAGTTTGGGGGCGGGGGGAATCGTATAGTTATTGTTCCACTCCTCATGTCCTTTCTAGATTATGCAGGGATTGGTCAGCAATTTTAACCTGCTAATCACTATAGCTACAATAGGGTGTCGTTACAGTCAGACTTCCACAAAGATAGGTCCTCTGGTATAGCAGCCTGTGACTGCTCATAGATAACAAGACCTCATATTGCAATTAACAAATAATGAGGAGTCAATACAGAGAGCAGTGTATCACTGTCTGGGTGTAGCATAAAACAAATTTAATTAGTAGAGTGTAAACTGTTGTATGGCTATACATAATGCCTTGAAACCTGTTGAAGATTTCCATACTCAAAACTTCTCTGTTGTTGTAGTCTAAGAAGTGACTTTTTTTCTATGTTAACATCCTGCCAGTTCTCCACCTGATTGATTGTGACTAACTGGATTGTCCAATCCCAACCCGTTCATGTACAATCTCAACCTTTTTCCGATTATTATTGACAGCTCCTTAGTTTCACAGAGGTGTTGCCTTGTAGACCTTTAAAGAAACTTTTAGTCTGGTCAATTGTATCTGTTTCTCTCTTTAAAGATGGGAAACACTTACAGTTAGTAACATATAAAACCATTTTTAAAATGTTGTGCTCTCATTTTCAGTGGTTACTGATAATTTCACTCATTTGGTAGTAGGCTTGAGTTTACGTTCCTTCCTGTTCTGTTTTTCTGTAAAATTTTACATGGTTGAACTAGTGATATTTTTCAGTTATCTCAGCAGATTTATATCCTGAATTCCAAATGCTGACTACATTATAGGAATGAAGTTATAAACAGCTGTGTAGAGTGTGTTTGATTTCCAAGTACGCAGGTTGCCAATGAATGTGAATATTCTCCTGTGTGCAGTACTGGGAATGTGCAAGAGTCTCTCTTTGTGTGTAAATTTTAATCATATACATTTATGTATGTATAGAAATGTATTTTTATCTTGCTGTAAGCATGCTTTTGTCTGTGGAAGATATAAACCAGAAATTCCCTCTTGTTTTTCATAGTTCAAAGAAAATGAATGGCACACTGGATCACCCAGACCAACCTGATCTAGATGCTATCAAGATGTTTGTGGGTCAAGTCCCGCGGAGCTGGTGTGAGAAGGATCTAAGAGAACTTTTTGAACAGTATGGTGCTGTCTATGAAATCAATGTCTTGAGGGACAGGAGCCAAAACCCTCCTCAAAGCAAAGGTGAGAACTTCTGTACTTTTCAGGTGACACTTGGGGTTTCAGCCAGTTTCACGTAGTTGCAGTCCTACCTGTTTGCTTCTTCAGAGATCCCTGTATGTTGGAGTTCTGTGTGACCAGGTGTGCATGTAAACCTGAGCTTTATAATATTTAAGTGTATTTGTCTAATTATACTTGTACTGATGCTTGAGGAATATGGATTATAATTGCAAAGCAGAACATTAAATTGCTGTTGCTCCACAGCATTGTGATGGAATGCATTTTGCATTGGAAGGATGGAAGTGGGATTTGCAATTTCTGTACAGCATGTCAAGATTTAGTGTTCTTTCCTGGCGAGCATTTTGTTTTAATTGCAGGGTGCTGTTTTGTTACATTTTATACCCGTAAAGCTGCACTAGAAGCACAGAATGCTCTTCACAACATGAAGATTCTCCCAGGGGTAAGAGCAGAGCCCTGCTTTCTGCATAATTCTGTCTTGTTTTTCTGATCTCCAGGACCACTGAAGTACAAACACATGTTATTGTGCCCTCAAATAATGTTTTAAAACAACTATTCAAAAGATCAGTGTCATAAGATTTATATGATAACAGATCTTAAGGGAATTTTGGAGCATTTAGGAAAATAATATGGTAGTGAAGTGGGTGGGCATGGCTTTTATAATTCTCTCTGAGGAGGAATGATGATATATCATTAGGAAGGCCTTTCCTCTAGGAATTTATGTAATCTTACATATGCATGTCTCTAGAGGCAATTTAGGCTGTAATTTCTTTCTTCCACAATTCTTATGGGATGTATTTTATATAATATGAAGTGAACGTATCTAGGATAAAATAATCTTTTTTACATTTCAGATGCACCATCCTATCCAAATGAAACCAGCTGACAGTGAAAAGAGTAATGGTAAGCTTTAGTAAAGTCTGAGTTTGGTGGCATTATTTGTACTAATTGGGAAGCTGGAGGGTTTTTGTTTTGTTAAACAGCTTTTGATGAAGTCTTGAATTGGAGGTCTGATTTTTTGAAAGAAAAAAATGAAAAGAAAAAGGTATGTTTTGAATATAGTAGGTAGTATGAGTGATGTCTCCAAAATTCCATGACTCAGAGTATCTCCCACTGCTGCTGCTTGTGGTAGAACCATGTTGTCAGTTAGGGAAACATCCAGTGAGTTCTTCTTTGTGCTAAGGTGGTTTAAATCTTTGTTGGGGACGTGGACAGTGGGATTGAGTGCACCCTCAGCAAGCTTATGGATGATGTCACACTGAGTGCTGTGGTTGATACCCTAGAGGGAAGGGATGCCATCCAGGGGAGCCTTGACAGGCTGGAGAGGTGGGCCTGTGCAAACCTCATGAAGTTCAACTAGGCCAGGAGCAAGAAGGACAGGGAGGTATTGTTTGTCCAGGAGTCTAGTGATGGCACAGGGAATAACAGTATTAAACTGAAACAGATTTAGATTTAATTTAGATATTAGGAAGAAATTATTTACTGCGAGGATGATGAGACACTGGAACAGGTTGCCCAGAGTAGCTGTGGGTGCCCCATCCCTGGAAGTGTTCAAGACCTGACTGGTTGGGGCTTTGAGCTGCCTGATCTAGTGGAAGATGTCCCTGCCTGTGGCAGGGACTTGGAACTAGATGATCTTTAAGGTCGTTTCCAACCCAAACTATACTATGATTCTGTGAAATCTAGAAGTGCTTGTCCAGTTTGGAGCAAGACCTCAAGGCCTTTGAAGGAAGTTTGTAGCAGCTGGGGTGGGAGTCAAAACTACTTCTTGTAGTATACAAGAAAGGCTGAAAATTAATAACAGTTCAGTAGAGAAGAAAAACTGAGTATTTCTGCACGTTGGCCATTTCAGGTGGATTAAGAATTTAGCATCCACCATTGGTTAAGTGATCATTTAGCCATGCATTTCCATTTTGACTTTATATACATGCATACATACATACATACATGCATGTTCAAATATAAATGTATCTATATATACTGCTGCAACATAAGCAAAGAAAGTGTTTAGCATCTTGTAGTTTCAGCCTTTCTAGGCTTGGCGGAATTTTCTTCATTTGCAGTAGTTTCTATACGATTAGCATTGTGTCACGGAGAAGATAATCCTTGTTTCAGAAAGCTTAGGTCTTAAGATAATTGAAAACAGAAGATTTAATATATGGGCAGCATATAGTAGGAGTAATTCCATCTGCAGATTCCTTCCTGTGTTTACAGAATAAGTTTCTGTGTAAATATGTCTAGAAGGGAGTCATTCCTTTGAAGTATTGTTGGGAGGAGAACAGAATAGGTTCTCTAAACTAAAACACATCTTCGTTTACACACAGACACACAAATATCCTGGGAAAATAATGGAAAGAAAAAAAAGTAATGGAATTTTAGGGTGATAATTCTGAGGCTATTACATAATTGTATGAGTTTTAGTAAAAGGTGTAGGTGACAACAATAAATAAAGCATTGGTTAAGAAAGTATTTGAACTTGCCACTAATAAAAGGGATTCTGGATCTCTTGAACTAAAATGGACTGCAAAAAGTATTGAAAAGCAGCTTTCTGTGCGAAGAGCAGAAAGTGAACTAAGTACAACATTAAGATTTAATAGCCAGTTAAAGTCATGTCAGCTGGAATAGTGTGGAATTTTCCTTCCTAGCACCCTAGCACACTCAGCAAATAAGTTGATTTCCCCTCACTGTGGCACTGAACGAAAGAAGACTTAATTGAAGCTTCAAATTGTGCTACAGCCTTCATCATACTATATTTTATATTGTGATGAATGCTGTATTTCTCAACTAGTTTGTATTTTCAAGTGTTATTCTGCATAATTTGCTTCATCCCATAAAAGGAAGTGTTTCAGGAAGTGAATCTCCTTAAATAAGTGAATCAAGAGGTATAAAAGCCTGCTCTGAATTCAAATTTACCCCACTCCCTCAAGTGACCTTTAACTGACATTTGTAACCACTAACTGAAAAGTTAAAAGAAATGTCTTTCTGAACGATTTATTTTAAAATAATCTGCACACTGATAGGTATTATTTGACTCTAATGTGTCCAGTAGTATCAGGATTCAGAGGCAAGATACAGTACCACACAGTCCATGGCTTGATTTGAGGTGTTATTTTTATGCTTTTGGTGCAGATCAGTACATATCACTTCTGGTGCCTATCAATAACAGAAATAAAACTGTTGTTTTAGCAACGGCTGTTGCTTGCACTGTTGAGTGAGGAGCATGAGGAAGTAGACACATCTAAATTTAAGTGATTGGTATGATGAAGGAGCTAGAAAGCAGCTTTCTGCAGTTCACTTGCTTGTTTATATACGGTTAGGTATGTTGGTAGTCTAAAGATAGAAGAGGTAGAGGAAAGAGGATGAAAATAGTCCAGTTAACTACATTCAAGTCTTTTCTTACCAGGAACTGAAAAGATACAGAGAAGTGCTGAATTTGACATATTTTTTCCTTTTTTTTTTACATTCTTGCTGCTCGCAGGCTTTGCAATGAAAAAATAATGAATTGTAAACTTGAAACGTCATAAAATAGGCATCCTTCAGGTTCATTGAAATATCTTATATGCATCCTCCTTAATTGAAAACACAGTCCATTATTGGGAATCTGGTTGTGATATTATTACCCTAAATACAGGGTAATAGGGAAGACTTGACAAAATAAGACCTAGTAAGCACATATTTGCTGGTAATACTCTTTACCTTTTGATTTCTTAGCAGTAGAAGATAGGAAGTTGTTTATTGGAATGATATCCAAGAAGTGCAATGAAAATGATATCCGAGTGATGTTCTCCCCCTTTGGGCAAATTGAAGAATGCAGGATATTACGGGGCCCAGATGGCCTGAGCAGAGGTAAGCAGGAAGCTTTTTTGGCAGTTGGAGGATGCTGCCTTTTGCAGCTTAACATGGCATTTCAGCTTTTTCTGTGATTCCCACCTACACCCCCTCCTCGCCCAGTAGGCACTTTAATTTCTGTATTCATCCCGGTAATTGTGGAAGTAGTGAAAGGTTTGGTTTCTTTTTGCTTTTTCCCCAGGTTGTGCGTTTGTGACTTTTACAACAAGAGCCATGGCACAAACAGCAATCAAAGCAATGCACCAAGCACAAACCATGGAGGTAAAACAAGTTAGTGGGTGTCAGGAGCAGACATAATTTGTCAAGCAATCACTGTCGAGTTTAAGGGACCAATGGGCATACAGAGAAGGACAGTGCAGTGTGTGTTTCTTAACAAATACTGCTCCTGGACCTTTGTGTTTGTTCTGCTTTTAGAGTTCAAGATAGGAACTTCAACTGCAGAGAAAATAGCAAAATACAAAATAGAATTAAAAGCAAATAAGATTTTAAACCTTTAATGGAATGTGCTATTTGAAAATATGTATATATATATATACACGGGGGGAGGGAATTGCTTCCAGTGACTGGATCTTAATGCAGTATTTTTGTGACTGCTGGGGATAGCAAGTATGTAATTGTTTGAATTGCTGTTTGCAGGGCTGCTCTTCTCCCATTGTGGTAAAATTTGCAGACACACAGAAGGACAAAGAGCAGAAACGAATTGCTCAGCAGCTCCAGCAACAAATGCAACAGATCAGTGCTGCCTCAATATGGGGAAACCTGGCTGGTCTCAACACACTTGGACCCCAGTACTTAGCAGTGAGTTTCTGATTTCGGTTCTTTTCATCTCTTCAGGGATTGCAGTGTCTGACTGTCTTGCAGTGTTTCATGTATTCATTTTTAGAAGGCTTCTGATAGATAGGGATGGGGTTCTTAATCCCCATTGTGTGGATGAGGAGGCTGAAATTGTTACATGCTGACATCTAGTCAGGATACATTTAAGGGAGGATTTCCACCCCAGTCACAGTAGCCCTAATTACTGAAACCCTGGGTTTTTCTCCTGCATTCTGTGGAATGACTTTGTGCTTTTTCATTATATATTGGCGCCTTAAAGTTTACCAGCATAAATGCCCTTTTCATGTCTCTGTGATGAAATAGTTCTTGTATTCTTGTATCATTTTTCCTTTTTCAGCCATTATTTCTCTCATCCTCTTCCAGTGAAACCTGAAACAGTACTCAGCACTGTCCAAATGGAAAAAGTGATCAGATTGGAAATAGAGTAAAAAACCCAAACAATAAAACACAAACAGATAAAGAAAAACCCTACAGAAAATAGAGAGAAAGTACTCTCTTTAGCAGAAATAGCGCAATAGACCACTGGACTAGCTCTTTGTCACCAACTGCTGTTTGTCACTGACATTAGTTGATTTTACTGGGTTCCCAAGGGATGAACTTTTCATAAACTGATGTACTCTGACTTATATGGGTTGCCAGAGTAGTTCTGAGAATTGTATTCATGCAATATAAGGTCTGAAGGACAGAAAAAGAAAATTCCATCTCATTCTTGATGTGCAATTCTCTTAGTACTTTTTTTTTAATTTTGGTAGATTGGAATTTTTTTTTACAACAGCTAGTTAATGGAAAAAGGAATTGGAAATCTCTAGCTTCTGAGTCTGGAAATCTCTCATGTCTGTGTGCATAAGGAAAGTGGAGAAAGTTCCCTCTCATGGTGACTCTGGTTTTGATATGGCATTGCCATTTGTCCCATGCTGGCAGTGTCAGCTGTAAAGTCTGTTGTAAAGTAGCATATCCTTAGGGGTGGCAGTCCTGCCTTAGGTGCTTTGAGTAGGAATTCTCTCTCACACTACTGATTCTGCTGGTTTTGTCTTGGTGTATTAGCTGTAATTTTCCCTCACCATTGATGGTGTTGAGTGAGAAAAGCATTGTGCTGTTGCTTTGGCTGCAATGAGATGCATGGACTACGAGGATTTTCACTATGGTGGTGCTCTGGCTGTATTATGCAAGGGGAATTCTCTTTACGCTTTGCTACAATGAGGTGCATGGGCAGCGGGAATTCATTTGTGACGGCGCTCTGGCTGTGGTGTGATGCAGTTTCTCCCAGAAGCAGAGCCAGCCCTCACTCTCACTCTTGTTTTGTTTTTTGGTGTAATGTCTAGCTTTATTTGCAGCTCCTTCAGCAGACAGCAGCTGCTTCATCTGGGAACCTGAACACATTGAGCAGCCTCCACCCAATGGGAGGTGAGTTTTTTCCACCAGAAGACAAATTAAGTGCCAAACAAAAGAGGATGAGGGTAGAGAAAGTAGCCAAAAGGCTGTAGATATATTAATGTAATTTAACATAACTAGTCCTGAGTTTATCCACTGCTTCAGAATGAATGAAATCCTCTGCTACAAGTGTGGATGTTCCTTCTCAGTCTTAGTTAACTATTGGGCCCCAAGGTAAGTGGTGGTATCTCTCCAACTCTCTGGCATTTAAAATTATCTTCCCTTGTGGATAACAGAGTGCTCTCTATATTTTCATCCAAAGAGGTGCATGTGTGAAGAACTGCATTTTGAAGTAGGCATTAATGCACATGTTTCAGTGATAATCGATTCTTAGTTTTCCCTTTTCAATGTATTTAAGAACAAAGCATCAAGTTGACGACACAGTGTTGTTAGGAATGTGAGCTAGTCCTTTATTCAGGTTTCTTCATTCATTCACTTGAATTATAATTAATTATGCCATTGCTGTTAGGGAAATACCAGCTTAATAGGTATGAGCCAAATTCCTCTCTAGGGACTGCTAGTCAGAATATTCACTAAAGAGAGCAGTACTGGGGCTGTAAGTTGATTGTCCCTTGTGTCATCACAGGATTGGGAATAATAAAATATGTGAGTAACTCTGTTCACCACATTCTCTAAATTCTTCTGCTGGAAAAAAAATCTATAATTTTGGTTTTAATACTGAGCACTTCAAGCTTTTAGAATTGCCGCTTGGACTTTTACAGTAGTTCCCAATATCATTTGTCCTGTCTGTTCAGAGTTCGATCAATAAGTGTCTTTGTCAATCTGATTCGTGTTGGCTGGTGCACCCATCAGTAACAATTACAAGCTTTTGCAAAGTGTTATATTTTCAATTGTAGGAACTTTGATTTTATACATGAAGTTGATTCTAATGTCAGGTTCCTAGATTGACTTTTTTCATGTTAGACCTCTTCAGAGCTCTTATCCTAGATTCTTACAAGAAAGCAATTTTTTTTTTAAAAACCAGTTTCACTAATATCCTGTAGGGTGGTGACCTATAATGGATTTTGTTATGCACATGACACTCTTCTTCTCCCTTCTTGTGTCTGTTTAAAAGCAAGTTTTGTAATAAAGGAGAAATTACAGCAGTAAGGTCTGCAGCAGGTGGAAGGGGCTGACTAGCTGAGATTTCTCCTGAAGTTTCCAGGGTAATTCTGTCTTCACTATTTAAAAAAAAAAAAACCTTAAAAATTGAGAAATCGTATATATAAATAGCATGTTGCAGGGTGCTTCAAAAAAAATTATTCCAAGTCTGTGATTCTTTACAGAAAAAGTTGTAGTTTCAAAGCCCTTTTAGTATCTCAGCTCCTTTCTTGAAATTCATAGAAGGAGAAATTAAGTAGGTAATTAGATCCCAAACTATATCAGACTTTGTAGACAAAATTTAATCTCGACCCTGTTTGAAAGCAGATGGGAAAACAGTGTGATGACAAGAGGGCAGGTGCAGTGTACATGTGACAAACTGCTTCAGTTAAGGAAGCAAGCTGCTCTGTTCTTCATGAGCTCCAACGCTTGCACTTGTAACCCTCTGTAGCACAATAAAAGCAAAAAATAAAACTTTTTTATTTTAACTTCATGTTTTTTATGTTACAATGAATCTAAATAAAGGCAGAATCCCCTTGTTTGGGGAATTAAATTTGGCTAGGGAAAGAGACACTGTCACAAAGAGAAAACAATTGAAAAAGAATTAAAGAAACCAAACAAACAATACTAAAGGTAGTAGAAGTATTTTAGAAAATAATTAGTTTATAATGTATCATCACTTATATTTTTGTTGTCTGCTTAGGTGCTTAAATTACAAAACGCAGCTTTTAATTATTTGAGATGTGTGCTTTGCCACTAAGTTCTTACTGTGTCCAAAAGATGAGATGCCACCTCTGCCTACGATGTTTTGATGTTGTTAAATGAACGGTGATTAATTTAATTTTGGTTTTAATTATGTTGGGAAAAAATATTAGGGAATATTTGGAATTGTTAAAAGAAGCAAAGGTAGAGACAAAAAAATGGAAAATAAGGGAAAAGGGAAGAGAGGCAGAATTGGAAGAATGGAACTAGTCTACCAAAAGATGGCTAAAGTACAGAATTCAGAAGAGATCCATTTCAATGATAATCCCAGGGTAGGAAAAGAGGGCAAAATTTGGTGCCAGTACTGACCAAATGATTTCATTCAAAAATGATGACTCAAAATGAAGGTCAAATGAATAAATTGACTAGTCAAAGTTCATAAGCACAGAGGTACCTTCTTGTCCCCACAGTATTCCTTGCTACCTACCTACAATATCATGTTTGCTGTTTTCCTTGCCACTGTGTTTGACCAGGTAACTGGCCTACACAGACACTGGTTGGTCTTGTGGTCAGGAGTTGCCACTTAACAATTGTCTCACAATTGACTATTGTTTCTTGACTGCCAGGGGAACCAAACAAACAAAACATGCTGATGCTTAGCGGATGGTGGGTTAAAGCTGTGACTCTGTGACCACAGTGGTGTAAGGCCTACTTGAAAGAATTTTGCAGTTACTGCTGTTCCCATTCCAAGGGAGTGGAGGGACATGAAAGTGAAGGAAGGTATTGGCCTGGTATCTAGGCAAGTTCTCCAGCTGGCACATGAGCTGCCAGATCCTGACTTAACTCTCATTTATAGCTGCTATGCTTTTGTGACCAGAGAGAATACTGCTTGAAAATTTCTGTACTCTGGAGCCTACATCTGGGATAACGAATACCAGACCTTTTCACCTACTGAATCACATCTATCCAGGCAAAGAAAAACTTTTTTAATTATAGCAAGGAATCGTGATATAGAAAAGATCAGTAACTAGTATGAAGTTTGTCGCTTTTAAACTGCTTCCTGTTACTCCCTTGTGATGTGCTGAGTTTGCTGGATCTGTTACCCTTGGTTGGTGGTGACTATTATAGGAGAAACTCTGCATTCTTCAATGTGTTGCAGGACTGAATGCGATGCAATTACAGAACCTGGCTGCGTTAGCAGCTGCAGCCAGTGCAGCTCAGAACACACCGAGTGGTACCGCTGCGCTCACTTCCTCCAGCAGTCCCCTGAGTGTGCTCACCAGCTCAGGTAAGAGACTGCCTATGCTGCAGTATGTTATGATATGATTTGCTTAGGAGTTGTTTCAAGATTGATGTCACCTGTTTTGTCTACCCCTTTTTGTCATTTTCATGTTGATTCCTTATTACATACGCAGTTTTACTCGTAGATTCGCTGGCTTTTGCTTAGGGTAGATACCTTTGCCAGCAGCAAAGGCTTTTTTACCTGCTGTGTTCCTTCCTCCAAATGGTCAGATTAATTTAGAGCATAAAGAATTTTTGAGGTCATAATGAAGCAGAAAGGTAGGTGACCACCTTCCAGGCATGTTATTACAATCTCATCACATATTTGGTTTATCTGTGGTTTTAGGCAGGCACTGTGGCAGATGTGCCCTGTTCCTCTCAACATGGAAACAGAAAATGCCTTAAGCATGAAGTAATGCATTCTGTGCACTAGAACAGTACTGTTTATATTCCATAGATGAAGAAAAGGATACTATAACTTCCTCATAGAAGTAGGAAAACAGAAACCTAGCATGTGTACTGGAAAGCAGTTGTCTGGAACTTAGTGTACAAGTTGCACATAAAAATCTTCCTCTTATTTGGCTTTTTTGGATTTTTTAACTTTAAGCTATTTAGAGACACTAAAATGTCTAAGTAGTGTTCTTTTGCCGACTTACTGTCAAATGTGCTCATTGAGAGCAAGAAGCAAAAAAACCCAAACAAATCTATTATGCTTACAGAAGACATGCTCAGTTTTTACCACAAATGAGGATCAGTGTTCTACTCAATTGTTTCTATCCTATTTTGAGTTATTACTGAATCCTGACATGGAAAGGGAGACCCTGTGTATTCATGGGGTCAGTTTTCCAGTGTCTGTGGCATCCAGCTTACAGAGTTGACATCCTCACCTATGAATGTGAGAGACCAAAGGGAGTTGGAGGGGATTTTAAATTTCCACAAGTAGCTCTTTGAATTATGTAGACGGACCAAGGAGCTGGACCAAGAGATTAAAAGATTACAAGGAAAAACTGTTTAGAAAACTTTGTCACATGATTGGGAGTTAAATGACAGATGCTTTGCACAGTTTTCTACTTAAAGAAATTCCCAAGAAAGAATGTAGTTCAAAGAGTATTCTGTTGCTGGACATTTTTTACAAAAAACTTTGTGGTCTGCATCCTTAAAGATCAAAATTTTAAAAAATGTCTTTGTTCCCAGCTATGTATTTTATTCCATAATTGAAAAACAAACAAACAAAAACCAACAAAAAATTACAACAAGTTGAGGCTACAGAAGAGCTGCATTTATAACCCACTAATGCTGCTTCATCATCAAGGGAGCACAAAGCGAATATATCTGACAATTTCTCCTATATTTCCTCATGCAGTAGCAGAGTTGGAATTGCCAGGTTACAATTTGCTGTGAGTGGCATTTAGAATTAAGATTCCTCATTGGCTGACTTGTCGAATGACTGGAGCAAGTTTGTTCTCTGTTTTGTCAAGGTGTAGGAAGGGGCTGGCTGGTTGTTAAGTTCAAATGTCATATGTGCTAGGAAAGACAGAGACCATCTCTTCAGAAGTGTGCAGTCAAAGGACAAGGGCAATGGACATAAGTTGCAACAGAGAAAATTCTGACTAAATAGAGAAAGAAAATTAATGGCAAGAGTGATTAAGCTCAGGAACCAGGTACCAAAGGGGCTGTGGAATCTCCATCGTTTCAGAGACTGAGAATACTGTTGGAAAGGACCCTGAACAGGTGACCAAACTCAGAGGTTAGACCAGCTCTGAACAGACCGTTAGACTGGATGATCCACAGAGGGCCCTTTCAATCGAAGTTATGCTCTTATTGTGTGATTCTTTGGAATTTGTTTCCCCTCTGTGAGTTTTGGCTGTTTCACAGAATGCTGCAAATTCTCCCTCGCTTGATGAAAGACATATTTCAGGACTCTGTTCCATTTTTGATCATGCTGGTGGAGGGACTAGGAAGTGGGGAACAGCTCATTTTTAAGTACTTTCTGTGCTGAATCCAAATAACCTTCTGATTGCTGGTCGTATCAATCAATGATTGTACATCAATAATTAAGTTATTATGATGGGACATTTGAATTAGTATTCAATAGAGATGTATCAGTTAACTCTTCACAGGCTTATAACATGAAGCAGGCAGTTTTGTAATGCTCTTTAAACTTAATTTCAAGTATAATTTTAAAGGGTAGGGATGAGCTTTGTTCAAAAGAAAGTTTTGGAGGATATGCGATCAAGTAGTCACTGACATCAAACTCTAAAACAGTTTCCGTACTTTTCATTAAAGGTATGAATATGCTTTACATTTTAAAACTGTACTTAAATTGGGCTGAGGGGAAGCCGCAATGTGTACAGACGCATTCAATCTTGTGATGTTTCCTATAATTTATACAGCTTTTTTTAACTCTTTGGTCTGAGGTACTGTTATGTCTTACAACAGCAAACTTGAAATTCTCTTTCGATTAATATTTATATGCACCTTCACTCTCTGTGTATTCACATAGATGGTTGTTGGGATCCATACAGAAAGCATCTATCCCTGCTGAATCACACCCAGACCTTGAAAAAACTCAGTATATAGCAGTTCAGTACTATGTAAAATGCCTGCCTTGTCTGTGGGACAAATGGCAACATCTACTGTGATAACCTCTGCAGATGAGATGGCTACCTCCTTGACTTCTCTCCAGCTGTCATCCAGATGTTCACCTGATGCTTATTTGGACATCTCTCCTCAAATTGCATAATTGCTGGAAAAATCCAGGCAGTTCTTATGCATAGTTATCTTTTTTATTTTCTTTCATCTGCACTGATATCGTGTCTGGGGAACTTGGAAGTCCACACAGTGCATTCTGTGGACTATGGATAGGCTAAATGTCACAATGGTTGAACTCAGTATTTTTGTTGTACTGTCTTCCTACCCACTTCAGACAATATTTTTAGATAGTTCCAAGCACTGTTGTGTATTTTGACATAGACTAGGATGAAGCAAAACCTTCAGCCTTGCTGAAGATCAGCTGCTCTTTGAAACTGAACAGTCTACTGCTGTACCCACCTATAGAACCAATGTTGCAGAGATAGATTCACTTAAACTGCTAGCTTGTGAAAGGGATGTTCCAGAAAATATTATAGAAATATCTCAGGATTGGAATATCTTGTCTGCCATCTTTTTGACACCAATAATAATTGTCTGCTCCAGAGCAAAATACAATGGTTGCAAATGCTGAGGTATGCTTCCATTTCTCATCCTTCTAAAGGCAACCATCAAAGGTTCAGCAAAGCCTAGATGATTTTGATGGCCTTAGTATGTCTCCAGCAAAATTGTTTTCAGAGGTATCATAGTATTTCTGGTTTTACTGGAACTAATTCTGGTACAGTTCAGTCAGATTCATTGCCTGAATGAATCAGCTCATTGCCTGGATTCAGATGACTGAATTAGGACAGACTTACTGTTTACCAACCTCCAGAAGTTGTTACTTGATGTCCAAGTTTCACTGTCTTTTCTAACTTTTCTTTATTACATATTCAGATTTTTGCTTCTTTTATACATATTCAAACAATCTGAAATACTTTCTGCCTAGTTCTCTTAGAGTTAGCCTTTTTGACTAGATAGAACTCAGTAGATATATCTAAGAAAATGTAACCCTAGTAGCAAGAAAAAAATCCCCAACCAACCACCAAAAACTGCACAGAAACAATGTTAAGAATTAGGGATGGAGTAAACAACAGGTATAAAGCGATATTGGGTTTTCGTGCCCGTTGCTGTGTGCTTTTGTCTGATCTAAAATATAACAAAAAAACCTTAGAAGAACAGAAACGATGACTAGAACTGTGGAACTCCTTTGCTTTAAGGAGCAACAACCTGAAAAATGGAAGACTGATATGAGAGAAGCATATGATTAAAACCTACAGATATATTAGTGTTATGATGAAGATGAACAGGGAAAGAACAGTCATTAGATATTTCATTAAAATTGCAGAATATCAGGCCAAGTTGTCAGCTGACAGTTCAAAAATAAAAATATATTTCTTTGCATAGCCCATTGCAGAAGTCATGCTTTAGAACATAGTAGAGTCCAACATTTCAGTGTTCAAAATGCAGTGAAATTAATGAATGAAAATTGTGACTTTATTACAAAGGCATTGCCTTTGGCTGAAAAAATCTTGAATTCACAAATGGCTGCATTGGTCTATAGACTACACACAGGAAGCATTCCTTTGTAATTGCCCTCTATTTCTGCTCTACTATTATTATCTGCCTTTAGTCATCATCAGGAAAGGGGCGCTGACTTATTTTATGCGTGTAGGAATTGTATACTAAAGATAAAAATAAAATCTTCAGTTTTCTTGGTATTTTCAGTACTAAAGCATTTTTTGTTTTGTCTAAAGAAATTTTCGATAAAGGCAGTTGAACTAAATTAACTGTGTGTCCAGCTTTTTATAGTGGTTTGAGTGAATTTATTTAAAATCGCAACCCTTTAAAGTAGGGAAGGCATCCATTCTCCCTTTTACTTTGCTCTCTAACTTTTTTCCTTAACTGTTACCATTTTATTGGGGATGGATTTGTTGGGTTTTTTTAATGGTGTTCTCATCTGTCAAATGGTGCTTTTTTTTTTTTTTTTACATAAAGTATACTGTGTTGCCTTCATCTGTTCCTTACTAGCCTTTTTTACAGAAATAACTTAACAAAGAAGTCAAATTACCAGGACCAAAAAATATTGCTTGAAGTTTAATTATTTTATTTTAATAGCAGGTTCCTCACCTAGCTCCAGTAGCAGCTCCTCTGTTAATCCAATGGCTTCTCTTGGAGCATTGCAGACCCTGGCAGGGGCTACAGCAGGCCTCAACGTTAGCTCTTTAGCAGGTAAGTTATGTGTTGTGGTGGGTTGGGGGAGTAGCTGATTAACATTCCTCAGCCTGTGCTAGTTCTGTGGAGTTATTTTTTTCTGCTCTGTGCTTTTTGTAATACTGCAGGGTATTTGAAAGGTTATCAGTCTGGCTCAGTGGAAGCACTCAGTCATCTTTTATTTCCTCTTTCTTATCCAGGAATGGCAGCCTTAAATGGAGGACTTGGCAGTGGTGGTCTTTCAAATGGGACAGGTAGCACAATGGAAGCCCTCACACAGGCTTATTCTGGAATCCAACAGTATGCTGCTGCTGCACTGCCCACACTCTATAACCAGAGTCTCTTAACACAACAGAGTATTGGTGCAGCAGGAAGTCAAAAAGAAGGTAGGCAGACAGCTGTAGAAACAACTTGAAAGGGGTTTTCAAAAGGGCAGGGTTAGCCCTTACAGTTACCTTATCTGCAGATCTTTCATTTGGTGGCATTTTTTTAGAATCCTGGAGTTACTGAAGATAAAGAAGGAAAACCTGCATGATCTTTCTGTAAAGGGCTGCCCAAAGTAGATTTTGTACAGGAGGTTTCTCTCAGGATTTGTCTAGTCTTAAACACTTTGTAATCATACTCCTCCATTTTCTCAGGGGAAGAAGGATATAAGTGTACAGTGTGATACATCCCACTGTCAGAGAATCAGATGTGGTTTTGTTAATGTCAATTTTCTTGGTCCTCCACCTCTTCCCACAGATACTTTTGCTAGTCTCTTCACTCTTCAGATTCAGGTTAAATTTAATATTTAGTGTAAAGTAATGAAGAATGTAGGAGTAAGTTTTCAGCAGAATCTGTTGGATGTTTAGAAAAGAATCTGTCAGATTTAAAGCAGTACAATTATTTGTATTTTGTATTGAGATTCACTTAATTGTTTTGGGACCACAAGCTTTACATAGCCATTTTTTGTTTAGTCAATATCTGGGAGTCAAACTTATTGTTTGAGCAAAGATCTGTGTTTTGCACAATATGTAAATTTCAAGCAAAAATGGTGAGAAAGAGATAGAATTTTTTGAATGATCGATCCCCACAAAGAGTCATGCTAATTTGTCCTGGAATCAAGTTCTCTGCAGAAGTGTGAACAGCAGTTTTATTGTTTATGCAGAAAATTTGGCTTGAGCAGCTCTTTCACCTTTTTTTGTGCAGTGGGCATATGTTATCCATGCTCTTTCTGAATTTATATTCCTACTTGTCGTTTGAAGGTCCAGAGGGAGCCAATCTGTTTATCTACCATCTTCCCCAGGAGTTTGGGGATCAGGATCTGCTGCAGATGTTCATGCCATTTGGAAATGTCGTCTCTGCCAAGGTGTTCATTGACAAGCAGACCAATCTAAGCAAGTGTTTTGGTATGTTGGCTCTACAGCTTCCTCACAAGGGGAAGTGGAGAGGCAGGCACTCATCTGTTTTCTCTGAGGACTCATGACAGGACCCAAGGGAATAGCATGAAACTGTGTCAGGGTGGTTTAGGTTGCATAGTAGGAGAAGGTTTTTCACCCAGAGGGTGGTTGAGCACTAGAACAGGCTCCCCAGGAAACTGGCCACAGCACCAAGCCTGACAGAATTCAAGAGGTATTTGAATAGTGCCCTGAGTCACATGGTGTGATTCTTGGGGCTGTTGTGTGCAGGGACTTCAATGATCCTTGTGGATCCTTTCCAATTCAGGATATTCTATAAATCGTTATCTGTAGAAAGGTAGCTTCTTTTTTGTAACCTCTTTTTCAGTGTGTTGTCTAGTCTACCTTTTAAGTCAAGTAGGGAGTCTTTATCTTCCTGAAAAATAAGTAAACTAAACACTTCCAGGAATAAACTGTATTTTCCTGATTTTCTTTGTGACTTTTTGCTTTTCTCACTTTCCTACTCTTATGTCTCATTATACTCTTCTGGCCCTAGATAATTCACATGAGATTAGCTCAGAGGGTTAGAGCAGGTGCTGATAACACCAAGGTCATGGGTTCAAAATCCATGTGGGCCATTGACTTAAGAGTTGGACTCAATGATTCTTGTGGATTTCTTCCAACTCAGAATATTCTGCGATTATGATTTGTGTTTGCAGACCGTAATTGGGGTATAGTTCCTTCTCTTCCCTCTTTCTGTCTTTTCAACAATTGTTTGTGTTGCTGTATATACTACTTAGTACATTATAGCTATGATTTATTTCTACTAATATATTTATATATCATTATTGTGGCTGCCATATTGCATTCTTGTAGTGCTATAAGCTCTTGTGACTCTTTTGATAGGTGGAGGTTCCTTGTGATGGAATAGGAGAAGTGAGCCTTTCTCTATGGTTTTGATAGCTATGTGTCTACATAATATCCTGAACTTTTTGTATTTGAGGCAAGAGGTGTGGACAATCTGATGCTTTGTGAGAAGCATATTTGACAATATGCTGATCATTCATGCATATTATGGATAGGTAGCCATTGACTGGAGTGGGTTATTATTTCCAGATTATTTAAAATAGGCTCCTTTAAAACCCTAGAGAAGTTTGTTTTGAGGATGATCTTTTCCAGGAACGATATATAACTTGTCATCTGAGAGAAACCTAAACATAATAGTGGTACAAGTGCTACACTCCCTTGGCAGCTACTTCACTTCAAACAAATCTGCTCCCATAATGTCACAAGGGTGATTTCAGTCTTGTATCTTTAATGAGCTTTTGCATATAGATTAACATTTTCCACATTTGGTTTTCTCCCAGTTATGATTTCTTATAAAACAAACAGCAGTACTCATTTTTGTTGATAGGCTAGAAAATGTTATTTTAATTTCCTGAGATTCTTGTGTCTTTTGGCTAAAGTTCCATATGTCATAAAGCAGTGATTTGTTTGAGAGCCCATAGTAAGAAGTTATTATGAAGAGTCTAAAACAGTTGTGAGATTCTGAAAGTGGCATTTCATGCAAACCTCTCTGACCTTGTGACCTTGCATTTCCAATTGTGAGAAGCTGTTTTGGGCAGCTTTGTCATGTTAATTATGTTTTTCCTTTCTTCAGGTTTTGTAAGTTACGACAATCCTGTCTCTGCACAGGCTGCCATTCAGTCAATGAACGGCTTTCAGATTGGCATGAAGCGTCTGAAAGTACAGCTCAAGCGCTCTAAGAATGACAGCAAGCCATACTGAGCAGCCTCCCCTCCGGGACTGGAGTGAGAAGGATCTTCTGGTAAGTTGGAGAGGAGCGCACTTAAGTGATTCGAAGCCCTAAGGCTGTGTTTTTACAGTCCTGGAAGCTGATCCATGCCTTCTATCTGGCACATCTTCCCTTGAAGACTCTGCTGCAGCCTCTGCTGAGAATCCCGCTTCGGATGGAGGACAAGTTTGTGCTTTTGTTTCCAGTGTTTTACTTTGGAGTTTAGGTGCCATATCGCTGAGGGTTTTTTTGTTTAGTTTTGTTTTTTTTTTCTCCCTTATTTGAAGTTTGCTGTGTTTGTAACCAGTGTGTGTTGAGAAGGACCAATGCCAGCTCCTTGTGGGTGAGGAGAGAAGGTTAAAGGGAGCAGCAGAAACCGACACCACACTGCCTTGGGTAGAGAGGAGAAGGGAAAGCAGAAATAACACAGAACAGCTGATGAAAACAAAGATAGGGAAGGAGAACAGTCTTGGGTGAAGAAAAACTGTCTCCATGTAGCCTTTGCCTTGCCCCATCCACTCTTGGAAATCTCCTTAACTGTATGCCATGGTGGGGATTTAGTAAATCATCTCTAAAGAAGGAGACAGGCTAAAAGGGTGAACACATTAACAAGCCAAAGGAAAACTGCAGTGTTGTGTTTTTCTTTTTTTTGCTGTATATAAAGTAGTGTTTATATAGCACTGTGAATGTACACAGCACTTTATAAAATTATTAGATAATGTCTCTGCCCAGAAAATTTCACTTGTCTGTTTACAGTGGAATATTAATGAGATGCAGTGAATTTCTCCATATATAAGAAAACGTATCCTGTGTACTTTATCTAGGTTTTGTGAAAAGGTAGAGACAACTTAGTCTGGATGAATACATCTGAGGCTGGAAACAAACTTTTGATTCCTGGTAACCTGCAGAAGTTTTTTGACAATTTTTCTTCTTAACAGTTGATCACATTCCCCATTTCTGTGGAATAATGTACTTTTTTGCAGAGATAGCTATGAATTCCTTCTCATAAGCATAACGTAAGTGCTGATTGTTTATTGAAACAACTTCCTGTTTTGTTGAGGGTTTGTTTGTTGTTTGTTGATTTGTTGGGTTTTTTTAACAAACAAAACAATTTGTGCAGTGACATGGTCTAGTAATTAGGTGTTTCTTTATACTGCAGTTTTCCTTTAAGGTGGTGTGTACCAGTGCAGAACAGGCTAACCCAGGAACTGTGGAACCAGAGTATTGAGCCATTCAGTCTTTTTCTGCCTTTTGGTACTAGCTGTTATCTTCTCTATTGAAGGAAAATTGAACACACCCCTTAAGTGTACACACACTTTTTCTGCATATTAGTGAAATTGCTAATGCCTTGCTAAGGACCTTTTGTTATTCACTGGTTTTAGGGGGCTCAAAGGATTTTTGACACTCTGGCCTGAGCTGTTTTAAGAAATTGGTGTAGAGTTCCATTTTATAACCGCCAAAATCCACCTCTATCACAAGAGGAAGTTTACAATTTCTGTGTGTCTTTAACAGAGGTTCAATTTACCTCATATTTCCTTCTTTTCCTGGTTTTCTTTGTATTCCTGGTTTGTGAGGCTGTTTCCCAGGGCACCAGCTAACACTGCAATCTAGGAGACAGCTGCTAGGTGCTGAAGTGCCTGGGTCAGAGGTGGGGTCAGAACTTTGTGTTCTGCTCCACCAGGAGGAGCACTAAACCCATCAAACCTGAGATCTCAAGTCAGAATCCCCACTTGTGTGCAGTGATCTGTTGGGAACGTCAGACATTTCCAGGAACTGGGCCCCTTGTGATCTCAAACCTCAGAAAACAAGGCCCGATCTGTAACATCCAAGGGGAGCCCTTTGCAGCTCTTAGATTGAAAATCAAACAGTTAATGTCAGTCTGTCCATATTGATGGCAGACAGATAAATCTGTCAGTATTATTCAAATCATTTTGTGGTGGCAAAGTTTCAAAGGCCAGATTGCCAAATTTCCCAGTTATGCTGGCATGTGGTACCCTTCTATGTTAATTATTTGAATCTCTCTAGAAACGTAAACATACACGGAAGTGAACCATGTACACTTGAATTCTGCACCATGGGAAAGATGTGTCCTGGTTTTCTGAGAAAAGAGTGTTGGAGTGTGAAGGCCTCCAGGGTGATAATGGGATTTTTTTATATATATATAAATAATATACTTTTCAGAAAAAGGAAAAAAAAAACAGGAAAAAAAAAACATAGTTGGGAGCAACTGCTCCAAGTGCAACCTGCTGTAACCAAGAATGTTGTTTCTATTTTTATAGAAGTTTTATACCGCTCCAGGGTGGAGAATATTTATTACCTAAATTATTTCACTGGAAAAAAAGGCCAGGGTTTTGTAGAATCCTGAATGTGATTGTTTAACACACATAATGATGTGCATGGTTGAAACTACTGATTTTCAGTGGCCTGTTTGCAGCCCAACAACTGCTAAACAAGGAAGATGAATGCTGTGAACCAGTGGAGGAGAGCACTGTGCTCTGGGGTCTCTACAGTCACTCTTACCTTCTTTAAACCCTACCCCACTGTACTGTCCAAGACCTTTATGGTGTTTTTCTTTTAACCTGATGCTCTGGCCTCTCTACTATTCATTTCAGTTGCCCAAAATTAGATGTTTTAGCTTCTTCATCCTATAGTGTGTCTTCAATACTGTAACTGACGGATCAAGCTTGGCATTGTTGCAAATAGGTGTGACCCCTGTTGACTTCAGGAGATTCACCAGTTTACACTGTGGCTTAGTTTGATCAGTGACTCCTCCCAGACGTAATCACCTTAAGTCACCTAACTTGGGCTAACTCTTGTGCCTTACTGGCATAACTCTAAGTATTGCCAAAAAGAAAAGGAAAATAAATCTATGCAGGTTAAATTTTAAAAGATGTGATCCTCAGATGGTTTGAATCAATGCAGTTCAGCTCTCTTCGGTAGAGCTGCATCAGTTTTCACCAGCTGAAGATGTTGCCCTTTTTTGTGTATTTGTTTCAGATTTCCCTTTCTTGGTGTACCAATATCAATGTGTATGTTGCCAAAGTTAATAAATGTATCAAGTTTGTGACTTGGGCAGATTTTTTTTTCTCGTAACAGAACTGATCAGATAAAGTCAACATTTCTGTGTCTGTTTGGTGGCTGCCACTGATTTAGGCTGCTCTTGCTTTTCAGTCTTAAGCCAGTTTTCTTCCTCACTCATTGGCAGGAAAGTCTGGAATTTTGGGTACTCGGGGCTTACATATTTTATTTTGTTCTTAATTCATATCATATCCTATTTCAAGTGCAAATCAAATCAGTGTCAAATACTTTATTTCCTGGGTAGCAAGATAAAAGTTGGTTGAGTTCAAAAAAACTGCAGAAGGTTGCCTGAAGTAGCCACATAGACAAAGTATGCTGTATGCTCAAAACCAAAGAACCTGCATTTTCCACAACAAAAACTAGAAGGACTTCAGATGAAATACAATTCGTTATTACACGTGCCACCAGGAAATATTTAACATATTTTAAGTTATAAGGTGGGATTATCTACTTCATAGATTCCTCCCCCGCCCCAGAGATACTTATATTACTGCTGTAATAAGGTGAAAGTATTATGAACTTAGTCTGATACTACTTAATGTCAGTATTATAGTAATTGAAATCATAGTTTTTTCAGTCCCCTAGATAATCAACAGTCCAAAATAGGATAACTCTTTGTAATTTAGTTTTTTTCTTCAAGTAATGCAAAGCTTGCATTATTAAAAAATTCCTTTGATATATAGTGACTAAAATTTAATCCTAAGCAGCATAAGGATTGGAATTTTTCAGAAATATTTGAGTCAAAAATAGGGAATATCTATATATATTTTGTTGGCGAGGTAGTTTCCTAATTGTAAATATTGCTATCTGGAAAATAGGCACCTCAGAAAAATTTTCACTGGCAAATAAATGTATCAGGAAAAAGCTTTTCACCTGAATACTGCAGGTCACATAGCATGATAATTCTGTCATGCAAGCTGAATCTAACTGAACTCTTTGTTCTCGTGAATGATTGTAAGTTAGGGAAGAGCAGCCGAACAGAATGGAGTTGTTCCTGTTTCATTTGGAAATGTCTAAAAACTTGTATAAAGCAAATTTCAAATAAAGGGTGCAACTATGAACATGTAAAATGCTTTGAAAGCCTCTTTAAACCTGAGGATGTTTTATGTCCCTGAGCATACCTAGCACAAAATATGAAACACAGAAGGCAGATTTATCACTGTTGTGAAAATTGAATAAGGACAAACTGGAATAACTTTCTCCAAGTCTTTAAATTCTTGTCCAGCATCTCATGGTTCTGTTCTTGTAGGCCAGTCTTTCCACAGGACTTTGAAACTTATTCTTTCCCCTCAACATTGCTAAATGAAATATTTGAAAAATTTCTATAAAAAAACCCCAGACAATCACACAGAGGATTTTGATGGTACAGGTGTCGATGTCACTTGATTTCATGCTTCTTGTTGCTTCTCATGCCTCAGTTCGTGATGAGTTTGCCTTTCTAGTTTGGTAGTGAAACCTTACACCTGTCTGCAAACTATCTACAGTATTTCTAGAAATACAGAAATAACTGCAAGAGTTGCATTGTACACCGTTTGCTGGAGTTGGTTTAAACTCTATACTAAGTCCTTTCCTTTTATTGGAAAGCATGGAGAGCAAATTAATCTCAGCAGTTCTGATAAGAGTGAGTGTTGCCGGTTTAGTGGACAACGTGGTTCTTGTTGCTTTGGAACTAGAAACAACACTTGTTATTCTCAAATATGCTATAAATGATGTAAGATAATATGCCAATCTCAGCTTGTTCTAGTCTCTACCCAGCAGCTTTGAGATGTGCTGAAGATTAAGGCCACGAAGAGGAGCTAAAGGGGAACTGGGGGGGTGGGGAGGCAGGAAAAGAAAACAAATCATTTCCTCTCTCCTCTACCTCCCACTCTCAACCCAAAATGTTCTTCGTCACTTGCAGATCACAAGCTGAGGGGAGGGAACAGAGGTATTTATATCACTTAATATAAAAATTACTGGTTTATAAACTCCTCCAGAAAACTTCAGGAAACACTTTTTTTTCTGCTCATCAAACTGGCAACAGTGACTGTAGAGCTTCTCAGAGCCCAGAATCCCCTCCTCATGAAGTCAGGGAGCTGGGGACAGTTACATAAAAGGTTGGGAACAGAAAATCCCTGTGCAGGTCTAATGGTATGAAAAGTGCGCAGCTAGGACAAGTCTTAACTTGCAGTCAAGTCTTAAGGAATTCTTCTCTGATGTGTGGGCTTTTTGTCTTGTGGTTTGTTTTTTGTTGGGTTTTTTTGGGGTTTTTTTTTTGGGGGGGGTTTTTTGTTTTTTTGGTTTTTTTTTTTCAAATCACCCACCCCCAGTTTCATGGGCTCCTAGGGAATGAGAAGGGACTATAGCTAAAGGATTTGCTGGGCTACTACTGCCTAAGAGCTTCCCATGTTAGAGTGCAAGAAAAGTCTCAACCGTCAAACCACCTGTGAATCCCTTGTGTCCTCTGTCTTGTCTCTCATGGTCTCAGTCTCTGTGGCCAAATTTTAGCCCTGGAGTCATATTTTTTTGAATCGGTCTCCTGGGGAGGGAGCCTGCTCCGTTCTTCTCCTAAACAGAGGTAGTGGAGACACTGGGCACGGGGTAAGGCGAATGCATGCTAATCAGTGTGTCAGTAGGCTGTGGAATGCTCCACAGGCTGGGTGCTGAGAGGAAAATCCAGACCTCTGCTTCCATTTGGTTTCTGGCAGTTTAATGTTTACTTGGTGTCCTTCATGTACTTTGACTTTTACTTGTCCATCGTTGGCATGTGCTGCCCTTCCCTGTCAACTCCCTTCCCCAGGAGATCTCATTGTACAGTGCCCATTCTTGTTCTCTCTCTCTGTGTTTGGATGTACTGCTCTGTGTAACTCAGTGGGTCTCCCTCTTTCTGGTTTGTTTTTTTTTCTAGATTCCTGCCGTTTGTTCATCGTTGTGCCTAAAGCATGTCGATGTGGCGTTCAAGTACATCGTCCAAATCCTTGTCTCTTCAGCTTCTCTGATGCTTGAACTCTCACCTTTGACCTTGTGTTGACCTTTGATGCTGATGTGTATTTTTATTACGTTTGTTTCTTTCTTTTTTTTTTTTTTTTTTTTTTTTTTTTTTTTTCTGCCAAATTGGTTTTGCTAGAAAGACTGCTGAAGGGGAATATTTAAACTTGCATTTGAATATAAAAGAATTTCTATTTTTCTAGACCTTCGTAAGATAACCACTTGATTTTGTGAATTTGATTCTTTGTAATTGTCTTCAGAGCAGCCTTGCTAGCATACCTTGTGGAGTATTTGTATTTCTGTGAACATACAGCCAATCACTTTCTAGGCTTAGTTTTTTCTGTGTGCTTAGTTTTAAAAACACAGTTTGAAGAAAAAGTCAATTATATGGTGTGACTTAATCTTTCAGGAGACTTCTTAGTCACATTTTGCTGATTTGGTTTCTGTGCTTGAGGAGACAGCATGTGTTTTTATGAGTTCAAACTTGTGACTTGAAGTGGCATCAACAGAAAACACTTGAACTACATTTTCCTCTGATTGTAGCTACATTTTTGCCCTGGCATTTACTGATTTTTTTTTTTTAATTATTATTTTTTCCCCGCTTCCCTGTGTGATTACCAGTCTGCAGTGAAAATTTGATCAAAGTTGATGTTGTATTTTGTTAAGCTCCAGCATGCTTGGTTTTTTTGTAACTACAATCTCCTCAGCAAAATGTGATGGTTTTGTTTTAATCTTTCAAACTAAGATAGTGCCCAGAAATGTTTTGCATGTTTCCTGCTGTTTTCTTCACACCCTCGTATATATCACCTTCACCTCTCTGTTTTCTATAGTTTGTGCAAAAACTGAGCAATTTAATGGGTTTCAAAGGTATCCTTTAAATTGGTGGTTTTGGTATGACAAATATCTGATCAGAAGCCACCTGAGGGCATCTACCTGTGCACTTAGACTGTCTGCCTGACAGAGCACCTGGACCTTGTTCTATATCCAGTGCTGTCAGAGGCTCTGAGGGTGCTTAGTTGCACTGTTCATGTAGTGGAAGGGGATAGCCAGGGCTCCTTTCAAACACTTATGAGCATTTTGTATAAGTCAGGGCACATTTCTGTGAAGTCCATCCCCAGTTTAATACCATCAGTCAGAGCTTGGTGGCAGGATTCTGGAAGAATCTGGGTTAGCTCATGAAATGAAGTGTTTTAAATATCCCAGAGAAGGCATTTGTAAACCTGATCCTACAACTGCTGGCTCTTTTTCCCAAGTGACAAGCACAATACAACAGCCTCTGAAGCTGTTACCTGAACAGGGTACCATCCCCAGCTCTCTTCTCAAGGGCCTGGGGAATCTCTGCGGAGATTTTTTAATTTTTGTTTAGTTTTTAATTGGGTAATGAGCTGAGCAGTTTTGCTGGCTTGCAGAATGAACTAGAACAGGTTACTGCTCTCTGGGTAGCAGGCTTCCCCCTGCCCTACGTACCGTCTGCACAGGTAGGAAATGGGAAGTAGCTTCTACATGAAGGCACCTGAAGAGTATGTGCTGTGATGAAGTTTCAGTCAGCAGCAACAAGCTAGTGTAGGTATCTTAACAGTAGAAATAATGTGAAATGAAATCCCAGGAGAAGGGTTTTTGCTGAGAAAACAAATAGAGTTTGATGGGATGGAAATCTTAATTTTGTCCAGTGTTCGGGATAATGCAAAGATGTAAAGATTTTTTTTTCTACCCTACTCCCGAGTTGGCTGAGGATACTGTATTCTCAATAGGTGTTGACCAGACTTGTGTAGACAGTCCTTAATCTGCTTATAAAACAGAGCATGTTTGGATATGGTACATATACCTGGGAGTGAAACGTGAGGCTGGATGAAAAAAGAGTAGAGGTTTATTTATTTGGGAAGTAGGGTTGTGGGCTGGCTGCTGTTAGTCCCACAGTCTGGATGCACAGGGCTGTGTGCCAGGGGGCACTGATACCCTGCAGCGTATGGAGTAACTATCAATATGTTTCTGTACATGCGCATTTGGTTCCATAAGGAACTTTGGGGAAACCTGTGGAAAATTATCTGAAGAAAAACCAAAATGCCAAATGTTGGATGTTTCTTTCCTTTCTTCTTTCCTTTTCTTCCTTTGGTTGTTTTAATTGTTCTGTGGTGGTTTTAATGGATTTGAGACAGTGGAGCAGCAGCTGCCTTTCTGATTTTTGGCTGCTTTTTGTGAATAATTTAAAAAGAAAATTTACATTTTGGAGACAAACCTGTGGGCTTTTTTATTGGTACAAACATTGTATTTAACACTAGGGGTTTTGTACAGTTTTTTGCCTTTTCTACTAGAAAACAATGTAAAGTGATTCACAATGTGACGAGAAAACAAATTGCCACTATGACCAAATGTAGAGTCTGTTCTGCAGTAACAGGATTTAATCAACTCGAAGTCGTGGTTCAGTCGTAGAAATGCTTTTCTTTACCTTGTTTGAGCTGTTCCTTTTTTTTCTTGTTTTGATTTGCAAAACAAAATGTCTTTTTGTGTGAAATTGTGTTGTACTCTGTAGAGAATTTACTTTAATGGTTTAAAAAGCAGAGGAGCGCATGTTGCTTTTCTGATCTGATCACAGAGTTTGTGTAGTGGATTTAAAAATGAAAAGATTTGTTACAAGTTTGGAACAAGCGAGTATGTGTTAAAGGAATTTTCTTCCTTTCGTGTGTGTGTGTTTTTGGTTTTTTTTCCTTTTTGTCCCAAAGGGCAACTTAAAGCTGTTTTAATTGCACAGACACACCAACAACAAGTCATTTTGTATATGCCAAGTGTGGTACCTTCCTTTGTTTATTTGCTATTAAACTGTTTGAGAAGAGTCCTTGTGTGTTGTATTTGTGTCTTAAACTTGAGATTCTTTTGGGGTCCAAGTATGGGAAGAGGAGGAGAGAAAAGAGAGAACTATCTTCTGGTTTCTTGGCTATGAGCCACAAAAATTTCATGGCCCAATACCACTTGTTCTGGATGTACAGCATAGCCCTGGATTTCAACTTCCATGTAGAGAAGCTACCTTGAGTAGAAATTGAAAAGATTCTTTTGGTTGATACACCTCCGTTTTGTATCATTTGACAGCCAAGTCCCCTTTAGACATTAGATGCGGAAAAGCTGAGAATCTTGGATAATGCAAATAACGTGTTACTGCAGAGTGAGGTGTAGGCATATCCAGCCTCACAGAACTGGTGCCATGTGGCCACTTGCCTGTCCGTGCCCTGCATTTAATGGTGTTTCAAAGGCTAAATACCTTCAGCGTAGCACCAGGCTTCAGCAGGAACATGTGCATAGTGGTGTGTGGGATTAGGCACCAGCTGATACCGCTCTCACGAGCCCCACACCCACTACCGCCTCCTTACCCCTTCCAGGAACATGGCCAAGTTTGCTGAATGTCCTGGGTCTACAACATGAAGGTATCTGCAGCCCCCAGTGCTCCTAGTCCTGGAAATACTACATAGGAACTCCAAATGGATTCAGATTACTTACTAGTGATAAGTAAAAGCTACCTGCTTTGCAGTTAGAACTAAGATATCTTTACAACTCATTTTATTTCAAATTAATAAAAAATATCTGGCCACAGCCAAAGCATAATTAACTTAGAAACTTGCCACAAGTTTGACATCAATAGTGCCTCTCTCAGAAGGAACATACCACAGTGGCCCTGATTTTGCCACATTTCTGAAAGCGCCTAAAATTCTGTGATGTTACTCCTTCCTGCTGTTGTCTTGCATCTCAGAGACTGTAAGCATTTTCAGGGTAGCTATCTCTCTCCTCTGTGTCCTTTTCCTCAGTTATGGTGCATACTCTGTTTCACCTCATTACTTCCTACATGATTGTAAATCTGAGAGCGTTTTCAAGCTTCAGGATTCAGTGCTGCATTCCTTGCCCTGCAGTGCACCAATTGCGAAGTGAGGCGCCGAGCCACCTGTTACAGACTGTGCTGGGATCCCTGCAGTTAATTTGCAGCTGTTGAGGAGAGAGGCTGGAGAGATTTCAGTTCAGATATGACTTGAGGTGAAGGATGGAGAGAAACAATTGAATCAGAAAAAGGGGTTTTTTTAGGCAGAATGGAAGATTCCAGCTTGTGCAAACAATTCACTAGGCTGGTCTTACGCAGGCACAGCTTTGTCAGTTGCATCTTACAGAACTGACATGAGGTAGGTCGGTGGGGGGGTTTTTTGTTTGGTTGGTTTTGAAAGTTTTTTTCTTTAATTTAAAAAGCCACCATCAATCAGTGGACAATTAAACTACAAATAAGAGCCAGTGTCTTAATCCCTGAAAATAATAAGAATTTTCAGATGAGTTGTTACATTGTTCAACATCAATAGGAAATACACAGAGTTGTAGGTAAATCCTGATATTGAATGTTCTAGGAGAATTTTTTTTCCTCTCACACCCCCCTCCACTTTCACTACTTGTTTGGACTCCCGTCTCTGATCTTCCTGACTGTACCAGCCATGTTCCGCTGTCTTCCTATGGCCAGGAGTCACCAGGGCCATGTTATGAAGAGAGTGGGGAAAAGGACAAGCAGCTCAGTGTGGTTTGAGGAAGTGAATGCGTGGTTAACCACACTGCATACATAGCTCTGCTGCATGACAGGTGAGATTCCATAATTGGGTGTTTCCAGGCACCATTCAGGCTTATTTGTTTGCAGGTCTTGAGAAGAAACTGGGGATCATTACTCCAGAACCTGTACCTGAATCTTGTATGAATTAGAGCTGTCTTGAGCCACAGACTGATGCCATTACTTTTTTGAAGCAGTACGGGCAATCAGTGTCAATCTTTAATCCCTCCTTATTTAGGCAGGCACCAGGTTCAGGAGTGTTATGTTCCATATCAGAGCATGTTCTGGTTTTTGAAAATGATCAATTTGAACTTGATGGATCTAGCCCTTATTTTACTAGGGTAAGTTTTTATGTCAACATGGGAGTTGATTGCTGAGAGACTAAGCACTGTTTCATAGGAGAACTCAAAAGTAAGGAAGTCCAATGTGATTAACAAAATGCAGGACAGATCATTTCTTGTTAGATGGGTTTTGTCAGGCTGCAAGGCATCCTCTCTTAGCTTTGGCTGTGCTGTGTTGGGAAGGAGCAGTACTTTGCTGAGTGGTCCAAAAGCATCAGGATAAGTTTGAGTTACAGGCAGGTCACTCGTGGAAGGTTAATTTTGCAAAGTAGTCTGATTTAGCAAAGAATTTTCGTTTTCCCCCTTCTTGAGTCCTGGCTTGATTCTGTTACATAGCAGGCTCCAGTCTTGCTTTCCTGGCCTCTTTATGGCCTCACCATTATCAGTTCTTTCCATGGGGATCAATCTTCAGGATCTTGTCTCCATCCCACCACCCACGCCCAGAGGGAAATGTAAAAATTACTGCAGGGGAGAGACACTGTAAAATTCTGAATCAGACTTCTATGGGAGTCTTAAAATCTATAAAGTAACTAGATAACAATTTAATGGCGCTGCTGAAGTGATTTTTGCACATTAACCAGCTGTGCTCACTGTTATTTTTCTTCAGCTTTTGTAGATTTTTTCCAGTTTCTACTTCCATAGTTTGAGAGTACACATAGTCTATGCTGAAACATCATCTAGCATATTACCTCTCTGAAAAACAATGCTAATATAAATATCATAGCATATATAAGCTCCCAAAAGAGAATCAGTCTGGTTGCAGTAAAACTCTTCTATAATTTAATGTGCTTTTCTTTTGAAAATATTTTTTCTGAGGAAATTTTGGATAAAGGTACAGATGTAATCTCTTAAGATTGTAACTGCTATGGTGTAAAGTCTCGGGGTAGACTATGGTTCCTTATTTTGTGTCCTGGTTTCCTTAGGGATATTACCTCAGGAAGGCACCCTTAGGTTTGTGTTGACACAGGCCAGGATGGTCCGATTGGTGGCCTGTGTGGTAATTGTGTTGGTATTTACCTGTGCTTGGGGAAGAACTGCCACCAAATTCACATCAAAGCAGGGAGGCAGCTGGAGACATGGCTGCTTTTGCAGGTGGGTCTGTTGTTAAAACTCCAAGTTGCCATTGCTTCTCTTTACTTAGTAAAAGGATCCCAAACCAGGTTCCTGGGACTTCTGTATTGAAAAAACATTAGATATCCCTGAGGCATTCTGCACCCACACTCCCACCCCCAGGTTTGGTGTATCTTCTTAGGAAGGACAGAGTAAATCTATAGACAACCAAGGCTGTGACCATTAAAAAATGCAGCACAACAATAAGTGTATGAAACTTGACTCCTAGAGGAACCAGTCTAAGTTTTATTTTTTCAACGGAGTGTGGGAGAGTTGAAGTTGTATTCTAACTGGGCTAAGAATTCTCTCATGCAGTCAGAAAGTGCAGAAATCTATTGCTCTGTTATTGTCATTCATCATGAAAGATCAGCAAGTTCTGGATGCAGAATTTCAGCAGTGCATTTGACAACTTCTGTTAGAAACTCTTGGAGGACTGCCACAGGCATCTGATGGCAGGAAGCAATAGTCAATCAAGAATAAAGGTTTTCAGGATTGTTAGCTTCTTGTTTCTGAAATCAGGAAGTCAGTCCTGTATTTGCAGCAAATCTCTGACAGAACTGCCCTGTGTCCACAGAAACAGTCCATGTTGATAGCTGAGGTCTTCAAATGGGAAGCTGAATTTTGTGCCTAGCAAAGTATCAGGCAGATTGTTGCAAGTTCAATCATCTAGTTCATACCTGAGTTTTTAAGGCATGTATTTTTCCTACTATTCTACCTGAGTCTGCTATCTCCTAGGCTAGCCCACCACCAGCAGTGCATGTCAAAGGGGATGGCCAGAGAGAGAGGAAAGAGACAACTGAGGCATCCCTGTGACTGCATTGTCTCTCCCTGGGGTATTTATAAGCTGCATACTGGTGGACAGGGGTGGGCAGTTGGCACACTGTGACCTTGGGAGCTGAGGAGCCTGACTAGCATTCCTGGGAGCCACGTGAGCCAGACTGGCAGGAGCAGCTGCAGCCAATGGGGAAGAGATCAGCACTGACTGCTCAGATTGAGTTTCACTTCTGTTGCTTGAGATTTTTCTCTTTCTCTCCCTGTTGCGCTTTTCATCTTTGTTTATGGGATTGGACAGACAAATGCACTGATGGAGCACTAGCGAGGAAGATCTTTGCCTAGTGGATTTGGGATTCTGCCTTCAGTGCTGAGCAACCACTTCTTGCCATTGCCTACCACAGCTCCAGCCCCCTGACATGGCTGGGCTTCTACAGCTCTGGGCCTTCTGAGCACACAACCTGCCATCCTCTAGTGGGGCTTTTTACGTTGTGTTCTCTTGTAAGCACTTCCTTTTTGCTGTCCTTAGAGGTTAGTGTATGAGTCTTTTTAACGCATGGGAGATGGGTCAGGACCAGACAAAGCAGCAGATAGAGAAAGGACTTCACCTTTATCAGTCTAATCAGACTGAAAAGGCCCTGCGAGTCTGGATGAGGGTTTTGGAGAAGTCTGCGGATCCTGCTGGCAGGTTTCGGGTTTTGGGTTGCCTCATCACTGCTCATGCAGAGATGGGCAGATACAAAGACATGCTGAAGGTAAGGCAAACTGAAGATGAATGCATGCCATTGCGTCGCATCCACTATGGAATGTGGCTGGAGATTAGAACCTGAAATCGGGGTGGGGGGAGTATTTTGTACATAACAGAAAATACCAGCTATTGGGTGCATCTTGTGCACTAACTGTGCTGACCAGTAACTCCAGCCCACAAGATACACAGAATACTATTTTTCACTGGGTCTGGTCCCTTGGGATTCCTGGGTTATTTAGGTTCGCCAGTTGATCACGGAGACCTTTCTTTATTTATTTCCCACATATAAGCACACCATGTTATCAGGCTTTAGGAAAAGGTATGAAAACAGTGCCTTTGCTCCACTTCAAACTGAATTGTGTATGTCAGTGTAAAGAGATATCTCCAAGTGGATTCTGTAGGATAACCATCGGTCTTGTGGAAACATGTCTGTTATCTTGTTCATCTTCTGTCTGATACCTAATATAGATCTGATATTGGGGTTTTTTTAATTCCAATTAATAACAAGGGGGCTGATTAAGAGGGAAAAGAGTATGATTTTTTGGTGGGGCAGTTGAGACATTCCAGATTTCTGACAGTTGAGGTCAGAGAGCGGCTCCTGGTTATCAAGACAGAATAGAAGAAAGAAAGAGGGGTAGGGGGCTTGGTGGAAGTGTGGTAAAAAGAAGCTGAAGTTACATTTCAAGAGCATGAGGATAAACAGTTTAAGTATATAAACAAAAAGAAGCTGATTTGTGGATCTGAGAAGTAACAGGATGCATATAGAGAGCAGCAGGCAGCATTTGGGAGGGCGACTCAGGAAGCTGTAAGACAAGGCAAGAGGATGTTGTAATAGTCTTAAGAAACTATCCCAGCCTGAAATAGGGTCTTGCTAAAGGGCCTTGATATTCTTGTCCTGATATTTTTGGTTGCCACTTACCAGACTGGTAATCATTCAGCATTTAGAGGAAAAGGGGAAGGAGATGTCCATTCTCATTGAAAAGTTTTTGATAGCTCTGCTTAGAATTGGAGTGGAGGGGGACACATCTTGCTAGTAAACCCACAGACATGTCAAAGCCCTATAATAAAACCAAATACTTAGGATAAATAAGAGAAGAGGGGTATTAATATACTTGAAAAACATGTGAAGACAAACAATTATGTTAAGCAGTGGCAGAAACAACAGACTGATTAGGGAAGAAAGAAGCAAAAAAGGTAAGATGTAGCTACCTGAAGGAAATACTGAAGGCTTCATGGAAGGCTACCAGAACATCAATTTGTTACCTGGGAAAACAAAAGAAAGTGGGATCAGAGTAGGTGAATTATACTTCTTCCCAGTCTTAGGAAGGCAAAATGACTTCAGTCAAACCAAAGATTTTATACAGCAAGTGACCAAAGATAAGGAAAGTAAAATGTAAGCAACAAGTCACTGAGCGAGGAAATAACAGGAGAAAAGGACTCAGAATTAACAACATGAGGTAAACACTGATTTAAGCAGGGTTGTGATGCTCAGCCTCTTTTTAAGAGAAAAATTATTTCACACCAAGAAAAAGGAAGCTGTGGCAATCAGCAAATAATGAAGAACTTGTGCAAAGGTAAGGGAATGTGGGGAAGCTGAGCTAATGCACATCACTGGATCCACACAGCAGCCTTCCTAAACTAAGGAAACTGAGAAGATACACAAACCTAAACATACACAATTTATAGTTGGTGGGGTTTGGGGGTTTTTGTTTGTTTATGGTTTTGGGGTTTTTTTTTTGGTGAAGAATGTAAAATGTTCTAGTAACTTAAATTATTATGTGTTGCCACTATAAAAAGGAAGTGATTGATTCCCTTGGGAATTGTCATCCATAAACCTAATTGATAATCTCTAGTGAAACTTGCTTAATATTTACCTTTGCTACTGGTACTAATTCAAGCCTGCAGTGTGCTTGGTTCATCACAAAACACAAGTCACTGCTTAGAAGAGCTTGCAGTCTGAAAAAAAAGGACTTCTTTTTAGAGAAGAGAGAGCAACGAATTTAAGAGAACAGTATGCAGTGAATCCTGAAGGTTATAGAACAAAAACTGCCAAGACTGTAATTTATTGGGGAAAAAATTATGATAGAAGTAGCTCACTTGCTTTATTTTATTAATAGAGTAATTTAAGAATGTTAGAGAATGTGGAATACATTAAACTGAGTGAAAGAAAACTGATCTGCATTGTCAGATATTTCCCACTTCACCTGCTTCTCTTTAGGGCCATTTAACAGCTTTTTTCCACTAACCGCCAGCCTAGTTCCTCTTCCCTGCCCCAGAGACTGTGTGGAGAGAGGGAGAGGTTTCTTCAGTGTTCAGAGGCCTTTTAAACCACCAGATAACTCCTCAATGCATATGATGCTTCTCTGTCTGTGCCGATTGATCTGCCCTGCTCAAAGATGAGCCACTTCTCCAGTATAGGGTGCTACTCTGCGAGTGTTTGAGCTGTAAGTAAACTACACCTTTTTATAAACACTGTCTTCTCTACTTAAAGTTTGCAGTGGTACAGATTGACACAGCACGGGAGCTGGAAGACCCAGATTACCTTACAGAGAGCTACCTAAACCTGGCTCGCAGCAATGAGAAACTCTGTGAATTCCAGAAAACAATCTCTTACTGTAAGACATGCCTGAACATGCAGGGTACCACTGTGAGCCTGCAGCTGAATGGCCAGGTGAGCCTCAGCATGGGCAATGCCTTCTTGGGCCTCAGCATTTTCCAGAAGGCTTTGGAGTGCTTTGAGAAAGCTTTGCGCTACGCACACAACAATGATGACAAGATGCTGGAGTGTCGAGTCTGCTGCAGCCTCGGGAACTTCTACACCCAGATAAAGGTGCAGTAAGCAAAGGGACAGAAGGGTGACTGTCTCACAGATTCAGGAAAGAATTGGAAATAGTGTGAATTTCAGCTTATGTCTTTCCTGTAGGAAGTGAAGTATTAAGAGAGCATTGTAAGCTAAAATCCCTTTGTAAAATCATCAGGAGTACTTTTGTTTCACAGTAAGGATTGGGAGGATCAATGTCATGTTTATACAGCACAGCAGAAGCAGCTGTGAATATGTATGTTGAAAAGATCAAACTCAGCTTCAAAGAAGATCACATCAGAGAAGACAGTGTCTGCACACAGGGCCAGCAGCCAGAACTCATGGATTCTCTGTGTCTACCACTGTTGTAGGCAAATAGCTGCCAAGAAGGAGCTGTAGGTAAAACCAGGCAGGAACTAAGCATGGGGGTGATCTGCCATTCTAATTTCTAGTACAAACAGCAATAAAAAGGTTTTTCTCATAGTCTTGATTTTTGTCACTAATGAAACACTCAACAACTGAATTATGGAAAACTAAAAGTAACCTTCCCTCATAATACCAGAAATAAAGAAAATAACATTGTGCTTGATACTTTTCAGGTATGAAATAAGAAAGGAGAAAGGAAATTTTAAAAGTTGAGATTTCCTTTGTGCGTTGTGGAGAATAAAAAAAAAATTTTTGACTTTTTCACTTCTGCAGTCTCATATAACTTGAGAATGCCTTTAGATATTTAGATAAGTTTTACATAATTATCGCAAAATAAGATTTATTTCTAAAATTATTCTAATTCAAAAAGATACTTGAAATTGAAATGTATTATTACATACTGTGAATTGGGTGAGGCCATGATTCTTAATTCCTGTTTCCTGCAATGATGAATAACCAGCTTCTTGGAGATCTTGACTCACCTATGAAGAACATGAAGGCTCCATGTAGGTGTTAAAAGCAAAGATTTAAGAGCAGAGAAAGTTTTCAGCCTTTATTTATAGAGGAGGGTAAATGATTCCTGCAGAGTAAAGCTGATGGCATACTACATCAAATTCATTTGCTAGGTCATTACCCCAGTGTCCTGAATCCAGAGAATAATATGAATTCAGTATATGGCAATTCCACCTTTCACAGTTTAAGATCCACCCTGTGGAAGAGGAGCAGAACGAGTTGAAAGGTGTATAGAAATTTGCTAGATGCTGCATTGTTAATAAAGTCGGGGGTTTTTTCTTGTTTCCCTTTTGCTTTATTCTTGCTGTGACTGCTGTCTGTCTGCTTGTCTGCCTTACAGGACTACGAGAAGGCCTTGTTCTTCCCATGTAAAGCAGCTGAGCTGGTGAATGATTACGGAAAGGGCTGGAGCTTGAAGTACCGTGCAATGAGCCAGTATCACATGGCCGTGGCCTACCAGAAGCTGGGGCGCCTGGCCGATGCCATGGACTGCTGTGAGGTACAGGGTGCAGGCAGCCACTGAGCTCTCTTGACCCTAGATGTTCCTGCTGCCTCCCAGCCTTAGAGCTGTGGTTTCAGTAGCCCAGGAGGCTTCAAACTTTGGGTTTACGAATGGCCCTTGGCTGGAAACATGTTAAAAAGACTTTCCATGCCTTAAAAGGTGGTGCCATTTCTTTGGAGCTGATCTTTCAGTGGCCAGAGTGCACGGTCCCAGCCCTGCTGTTTTGAGCCAGGAACAAGCTCTTCTACTAACCAAAGACAATTTCTTTCAGGAGTCCATGAAGATTGCCCTGCAGCATGGTGACCGGCCACTGCAAGCGCTGTGCCTGCTGTGCTTTGCAGATATCCATCGCAGTCGCAAAGATGTGCAGGTACAGCTCTTTCCTGCCGGGAAGGATAGAGGGAGTAGCAAGAGGGTATGAAAAGCAGACCATAGCAAAACAGGTGTTTTCCTCCCTGCTTCTGCAGACAGCCTTTCCTCGATATGATTCTTCCATGAGCATCATGACAGAGATTGGAAACCGCCTGGGCCTGATCCAGGTGCTGCTAGGAGTGACCAAGTGCTGGATGATTCAGAAGGAGCTGGACAAGGTCAGTTACAAACTTGTTTCTACAGAAGTTTGTTAGACAAGACTAGAGCGTATAGTCTGCACTGTGATGGGGGTGCAGTTCAGAAGAGACCTGTACCCCGTAGTTCTACCAACAGGATCTGTTGCTTTACAGTTACATTTCTCTGAATGGTCTCTCTCAGCCAGGAATTTGTTACTAATAGTAAGAACATCCATTCTGAGTCGGGCTGCTAAATTACAGAATTGCCTCATAAGTCAATTGTGATGACTTAAAGCGCTACATTGAGAAACCAGCACTGGGGAAAGGAAGCCTCATGCTCTGAAATAGATTCTTCTGCCTACTTTTTAGTTATATTACTAAGCTCACTGATGTGCTAATGATGATGTTTAGACAGCTCTACAGCTCCACCATGTGCTTTGTAGGCAAAAGTGCCATCAGTTTCCTGGGGAAACTTTAAACCTATAAACTCTGATGTAAAACAGAGAAATGAGAGCAGAAGGTCATTTGGGAATAGACAACCAGTCAATACAGAGCAAGGGGATGAAGTTACTTATTTTGAAAATGCTTAGACCATGTTATAGTCCAGATTGCATTAGATGCAGCATATTGTACTGCAGATCATTATTTAGCCACAGAATTAAATGCTCAAAGGCTACCCCTGAACCTAGTGCTGAACAACCGGGAATAGAGTTGCACAGTGCCACATCAAGATGCTGGTTTTGGTAAAGATACAATGAAGATTCAGTCTTATCACTCATATTGAGACACAAAGAATTTTAGCTCAAATGAGGCATCCCAGATAACAGGATGTCAAGTATATGTCAGAAAAGAGAAGTTCAAGGTGCAGTCAGCATTTGAGTTGCCTACAACAGAGAATCAGCTGGGAAGACACACCAGGCAATCTCAGTGAGTAAACACTATGTTAGCAATCAAAGAAGAAACTATAGACTTTAAAAGTTTTCTCAATGTCAAAAGAATGGGATAGGACACAGCAGCTAGGCATCTACAGAAGATAATATTCAGAGCACTCATCAAACTCCTACATCTGCTGATCCCATCTCCAGCCACTGCCACTCTCTGATATCACAAGCAGCTCTCACTTGTGAGAGCATGGTGACAGTTTTGCACAGACCCGTAATGTCACCAAAACCCACAGAAGAAGAGAATGGATAAATCTGATATTCTGTTACAGGCATTAGAGGGAAGTCTGCCCTGGTGGGTCAGAGGCCTTAAGCCCGTTGCCCAAATGTGGCCTCCTTAGACGTCATAGCCCTGAATACTCACCCAAGCCTGTTCTTCAACTTGCCAGTCCCAGTTTCCACATCTTATGCTTCTCATCCCGGTCACCTAATAAAGCAGTTTGCTAACTTTCCACTTGCAGGGTCCCTATTTTTGTCCTAGCTTCCTCCATCTTCCCGGTCTCCTTGGCCAGTTAGTCCATTTCATTTGCATGTAGTCAATACTATTGCAGATCTTCCCATGTTGCTCTCAGTTTGCTTGCCCTCGTTCTTGTGCAGTCTCATATTCCTTTCCAAGACAAACTGTCCCCTGCACTGTTTGATCTGTCAAGATCTCTTCTCCCTGCACCCCCACCCCACCATGCTTTGCTTTGATTCTTAGTCATTAATTTCAGGGTTTCCCAGTAAATACTCAGTCTTCCTAGGCACAGTTCTCAGTTATGTTCTCCCTGCTAGTCTTCAATTCCTGCTTGCCTTTTCTAAAAGTTCCTGATACTAGGCTGTTGCTGCCACCACAGGTCTAATGCCATCTCCTCTGCATTCAGAGTGCATTTTTTCATCTCATCTGGTCCTCTTCTTCTAGAACAGCAGTAATGCCAAATTATAGGGTAAGAATCTTAAAATGTTTCTTCTGAAAACTGCTGCATCACAAGGGAGACCTCTTCTTCCCCTTGGACAAATATGAAGCAGATCTCAATAGTTCTGGAAAAGAGACTAATGATCAAGGAACACTGTGACAACTAGGGGAAAAAGTAGGGACTCATTTGATATGACAGCAGCTATGCTAAATATCTCCTTTAGATTTAAAAAATGGATAGAGAACACTCCTACATCATACTATGTGTAAGTAAGGCAAAGTGAATATATGAACAGCAGGGAAAAAATAGATGAGCATGGTGTATTGGTGCTGCTGATCCCTTTCCTTGTCTCTTGTACAAGTGAAATTGGAGTTGCCAATTGATTAATGAACCTGTAAGGTAGGATAGGGAAAAGGCTTGCTTTTCTTGTGCTCCATCCCAACCCCAATGAGTATGTGTCACTGGGTTTAAATAAGTCTATATTGTGTCTGCTTGGAAACACTAGCCTCCATTTGCACATTGTGGCAGGAACATAAATGTAGCTCTTGGATTACTTGTGGTCATTAAGAAACTAACCTTTTCTCATGGATTAACTTCTGGGAGGGGAGGGAAGTCTGCCAGACACCTGTCTTGCGTCTCCAGAATTGCCGTGATGCTTGTTTATCCAAATTTTACTCTGTACCTCTTTTAATAATTCCCATAGGACATCCATACAAATCTGGTTTTGATACATTAGACTGAGAACTGATGATGCATGCTCTCCATTCACAGGCTCTGGAAAGCATTGAAAAGGCACAGGAGCTGGCAGAGGGACTAGGGAACAAGGTAGGATCCTACAGCTTCTCTTCAGCACTGTTCATAGTCTTATCCAGGCAACATAAGAAGTCAAGCATTAAACTATCTGGACTTGTTACTTTTTATTAACATGCCTTTATTAATTAGTCAATGCTTGAGACTTGCTTTGTTTTTTCATGGGCTGTTGCACAGATAATTATCAGCATGCAAGTCTAAAAAATGAGTGGAGTCACAGTGGGATAAGCAAAGGGGAATATGAAGCAGTAAGAATGAGGTATGAATCAAGCAGAGAACTAGGGAATTAGGGGTCTCTTCTTGAAAAAATAGTTTTGCCCTGACTAGCAAGTGAGCTCTGTGCTGGCTGGAGGCAAAGGGAAATGAAAGGCACTGTGTTTGTGTGTTGTAAGTAGCTCAGGAAAACCATGGATGAAAGAGCTGCAGAATGCCTCAAACCTGCTGAAACTTTTTGTGACACAAAGAAATAGGGTTAATAGCAGAAGTACTGAAAGACCAAATGTCCTTATGACTGATCCTATCCCTTGGACAGCTTTCCCTGCTGACATTTCTTCAGTTGGCTGATGGGGCTGTAGTGGTTCCTACTCCTTCTGTTTCTGGTCTGTCTTCACCTTGTTCACTTTTCTTATGTTTCTGTCCATGTGCAGCTTGGCCTGCTGAAGCTCCACTGCCTGTGTGAAAGGATCTATCGCACAAAGGAGCAGCAGCGAGAATTGCGTGATCATGTAGTGAAGTTCCATGAATGCGTGGAGGAGATGGAACTGTACTGTGGCATGTGTGGAGAGTCTATTGGGGAGAAGAACAACCAGCTCCAGGCACTACCTTGCTCCCACTTCTTCCACTTAAAGTAATTAGCTGGTAGACTGTTGTCATGACATTAGTCATAGGAAAGAGTTGTTTATGCCCAGAGTAGGACAGTCCTATGCATGTTTTGTCTTGCTTACCTGTGCCTTGCAGGATCCCACTGTAGTGCTATGAGTCTCATGCCCTTGAAGGGTGAGATTTAGCCATAATATCCATCACACTCACACTTCTGTCCTCTAAATGATTGTTCCCTAATGTCCTCAGTTTGTAGGTATTCAGCCTGGATTCTTACTTGATTCCTCTCGGAGAAACAATTCTTCTTTCCCAGGGGCAGTTTGGATTTTTGCCAACTCCCCTCTTTATCTCTTGGCTAGTGATACACCAATGTGAAGTTGTTCTTCATGTTCTTATTGTGCTACTGCCATGACAGAACTTAGCTGTACCATCACTTTATTTTTAGAGGAAAGGTGAATGTAACAGAACACTTAATTCTGAAAATTAAGGATTTAAAAACAAAGCCTCACACACCAAAATTATGATCAGACTGCGGGGCAGTAAGAGATGCCCGATGCACTCTGTGGACGGGGTGGAAAGAGATCAACTCTTTGCCCGTGGCGGGAGGGAACGTGGGGAAAACTTGTGGTGTAGGATAGCCGTGGGAGCGGCGCTGGGGAGGCCTCCGGCCGCGGAGCCGCCCCGAACCGACCTCCTCCGTTTGCAGGTGCCTCCAGACCAACGGGACCCGCGGCTGCCCCAACTGCCGCCGCCTGTCGGTGAAACCCGGCTACGTGTGACCGCCCGCGGTGCGGGGCCGCGGGGGCGTCCTCGGCCTCCCCTGCGCGTGTCTCACTGAGACTCGTCCCAACCCCGCTGCCTTCCCCCTCGCTCCTCTGTACGGGCACTGTCTGTAATAAAGGGTTTCTCCGGCAGAGTGCTCCAGATGCCTCCGCCGCCGGGCTCTGGGTACCACCCCCGCCCCGCCCCGGGATGGCGGCGGCGCCATCACTCAGCAGATTTGGGGACGGCACGTGACCGGCCGGCCGCTCCCCTCCTGCACCGCCGGCAGATTCGGCACGTCCGCGCTCGGCGGGGCTGTGGGGCCGCGGTCCGCGAGGCGGCAGCGCCGAGGGAGAGGAGGGGCCGCGGGGTCCCCGAGCCGCCCGTCCCACAGCCTCCCGCCCTGAGCGGGAGAGGGCAGTGAGGAATCGGCCGCCCCGAACCCGCCGCGCGCTGCGCGCCCGCAGCCGGGCGGAAAGATGGCGTCGGTGTGGGATGAGTCGGAGGTGAGGGACCGGAGCTGGGGCCGGGGGCGGCAGGGATGGGGCGAGGCCGGGCCGAGGGTGACGCTGCCGTTGTGCCCCCGCAGGACGGCGTCGGCGAGGAAGTGCTGAAGATGTCTACGGAGGAGATCGTGCAGCGCACCCGCCTCCTCGACAGCGAGATCAAGGTAGCGGCCCGAGGCCGCCGCCGGGCTGGGGGGCGCGGCCGGGCCGGGCCGTCTGGCCCTGGGAGCCTCGCGCTGCTGGAGCTCGGGGCGGGCTTAGCACAGCCAGGGGGCAGCGGGGAAGTCATCGGAAAGTAAAATGCGGTTAACTAGATCGAGAACGGCAGATTGAGGAGTGGTGATTCCCGAGGGTAGAAACACTGGGAGAGCAAGGACCCGAGGAAGCTGAGTGGGCGATTGTTCTACACAATCTTGGACGATCGTCCCTGCCTCGTAGGCAAAGGAGAGCGGGAGATCTGTTCTGTGGCCTGACACACAGGTAGGATCATCGGGTAGTTCAGATTAGAAGGGACTTCAGAAGAGCTCTAGGCCGAGCTCCTTTTCGAAGCAGGGTGAGCCGTAAGCCAGGCTACTCAGGGCTTTATCCAGTTGAATCTTGAAAGCCTTTGAGGACAGATATTGCACCACTTCTCTGGATGTTCAGTGCCACCACTTGACAGATGTCGTGAGGATAGGAGGATAAAGATTTGCTTTACGTAGAGGCTGCTTGTTTCAGTCTTTGTTGTCTCATTCACCCACTGTGTACTCAGTTGAAGTGTCTGTTTCAGTTTTCATGATACCTTCCCCAGTAGTTCTCCAGCTGAACAAGCCCACTTCCCTCAGCCACTTCTCAGAGGAGACAGTGGAGCCCCCTGTCCATCTTGGTGGCTCTTTGCTGAACTCAGTCCAGTTTATCAATGTCTTTACTTTATGGGGGGGCCAAACTGGAACGAGTGCTCTAGGTGGGATCTAACAAGTGTTGAGTAAAGGGGACTGAACACTTTTCTCCATCTACTGCCTTCACTCCTGTCAGTGCAGCCTGGGATGCTGTTTGCCACCCTTGCTGTCAGAGTACATGGCTGGCTACTGTTCACTTTGCTGTCCGTGGAAACCCCCAGGTCCATTTTCTCAGAGGTAGTTTCCAGCCAGCCAGTCACCAGCCTGTGTCATTGCAAGGTGCATTTCTTTCCCAGGTACGGGGGGCTGGATTTGTCCTTGAATTTTGTAAAACTCCTGTATGCCTATTCTTTCAGTCTCTCAATCTTCCTGTGAGTGACAGTCCTGCCCTTGAGACTACACCCATCAACTTGATGTCATCTGCAAACATGATGAGAATACACTCCATCTTGTCTTGTTCGTTCATTAAGATATTAATTAGATAGACTTGTGTCAAGATAGCTCCATTTTGCATAAAAGAGCACTTGTAACTTTAGTATACGTTTGTCTGCTGCCTGATATTAGCACTATTGAGATAAAATATTTTATAAATTCTGCAGAGCAACTTCATCCTATACTGCTTCAGGCTCCACAAGTAATTCTGACTTACTAACTTTCTTACTCTTTAAGGACAGTAAAGGTAAATGTGTGTCTTATTTTTAAGTTACAGAATACAGTAAGGAGTAAAAGTACCCTTCTTCACTTATAGTAAGAGCTTCATAATTGCAAAATGTTTATTGGCATCCTTCCATGCAGTTTTCTTTGAATGTTTCTTGGACTCTGTTTTATTAAATTAAATTTATAATTTTTTTGCATTTTTATGTAAGAAATTCTGTATTGGCTTCTGTAAAAGTTTTGTCCTGTGAACGTGTTACCGCACAGTATTATGCTTAGGCATCAAGAGTTTTAAAAAGATGTTTTCTCAGAGAAGAGTGGATTTCCCTACAAAACAGAATCACACCAATTTAGATGTGACCAGTTCTCCTGAGACCTCCTGGTGCTACAATCACTTCAGTGGGGATCACAAACTGTGTGTTTTCAAACTGTATGACAAACCAGTAAAGGGAGGAAAACATATGTGGGCATCAGCCAGACAGCACTACAAAATACCTGTGTTGGGTATGTTAGTCTAGGATATAAACATACTTACTGTTGGATGGTGAGTACAGAACTTCTTTTCATATAGGTTTTTTTCCCTTACAGTTAGTATAATCATAGTTTGGGGTGGAAGGGACATTTAAAGATCATCCAGTCCAACCCTCCTGCAAGGAGCAGGGACATCTTCAACTAGATCAGGTTGCTCAGAGCCTGTCCAACCTGGCCTTGAATGTTTCCAGGAATGGGGCATTCACCACCTCTCTGGGCAACCTGTTAGAGTGTTTCACTAACCTCATTGTAAAAAAATTCTTTCTTATATCTGGTTTAAATCTTTTAAGTTTAAAACCATTACACCTTGTTCTATTGCAGTAGGTCTTACTAAAAAAAGTCTGTTTCCATCTTTCTTACAAGACTCCTTTAAATACTGAAAGGCCACCATGAAGTCTCCCTAGTAACTTCTCCAGGCTGAATCACAGAATGGTTTGGGTTGTAAGGAACCTTAAAGATCATCTAGTTCCAATCCCCTGCAAAACATAACTGTGTGTGTATGTGTAGTTACCTGGGTATCTGTATATATTAAAAAAATTACAACCAAACCACAGTTGCCTTGTCTGGGTCATATCGTTATCTGGGTCACATTGCAGCCCCGTAAGCTGATGCATTGATCAGGCTCAGGCTACCAGGTGACACTGAGAAGAAATTCCTTGGAGTTATTGATTAGTTAGAGACCAGAATGGACTGTGTGGCCTTAATTCCTAACCAGTTTTGGCTAATTTGCTGGGTTTTCCTCTTTTTATATTACATTTCCCTTTATATCCACTGTTTCTTAAAATTTTAGGTTTTATAACTGCTTACTTTTTGGAATAATATATGAATTCTGTCTTGTCTTCTGATACTATTCCTATTTCTTTCCTCTGTGTACCAATTCCAGATCATGAAGAGTGAAGTACTGAGAGTGACCCATGAGCTTCAGGCCATGAAAGACAAGATCAAAGAGAACAGTGAGAAGATCAAAGTGAACAAAACTCTGCCATACCTTGTCTCCAATGTTATTGAGGTGAGAGGGATGGACTCTTCTGCAGTGACATGGGACTTGTGTGCCAGATATAGTGACAGGGAGAAAGGGAGGGGAGCTCAGCAGTGATTCAGGACATGGAGTACTCTGTAACTACTGATGCTTCTGGAGCCAGGGCTTTCAGGTTTTTGTGTTTGTGACCTGGAAGTGCACGTCACTTGCCCACTTCTTGTTTGGGTCATTCCTTAAGCTTTGGCTACTGTTCATCTGTATGTAACAGCCATCAGAGGATGACACAGCCCCGCTAAGTGTAGACTTGGGCATGTGAAATTCTGTACATGCTCTCTGAAACTTGTGACACAGCAAATGAAAGGCGGTGGCTCTGTTACTACATCATATTCTTTTTGTAATTCAGTAATTTTGATGACAGGAAAAAAATGCTGATAGTTTTCTATTTTTAAAAATGGGATTGGTTTGTACTACTGTTTTAAAACTTAATGAACTTAAAACTTAATGTGAGCTGCTTATAGGAGGAGGAATCACTGCCATTAGCTGCTACTTTGTTCTGAACTTTGTAGCATGTAGAACTTTCTATGCATTGTTGTGTGCTGCTTCTTGAGGAAAGGAAGAAATTGATTTTTACAGGAGGGCTTTAATGCTTTCGGGACTCTACTGCTGATGGATGATGGAAAGTTTTATTTCTCCCACTCCATGTAATTTAGAAGCATTAATCCTGGGGTCATCCTGCTAGCCTGGTTACGTTTTCATGAAGCCTTTCCCTCGGGTTTTCAGCTACTGGATGTTGACCCCAATGACCAGGAGGAGGATGGAGCAAATATTGACCTGGATTCCCAGAGAAAGGGCAAGTGTGCTGTGATCAAGACCTCCACACGTCAAGTAAGATCCATGTACCCAGCCAGGTGCGAGGAGTGATGCAAAGCACCTTCTAGTACCCTTCTAGGGTTTGCTTACTTTGGTTTCTTTCCTGCAGACATATTTCCTCCCCGTTATTGGGTTGGTTGATGCTGAGAAGTTGAAGCCTGGAGACCTGGTGGTGAGTGATGCTGTTGTGATGGTTAGATATGATGGTATTTTGTATGTCTTACCCTTTAGAAAGCAAACAAATCCATGTTTTCCCCAAGACTATTTCTTTACTAAAATTTTATTAGAAAGATATTATGGGTTCAGTCATATTTGTAGTATAGAAAAGTAGTTTAGGATGTGTGTTCTTTACACATAAAATTAGGTGCTGAAAATTCAGAGATCATCTAGTAAATTTTCTAAACTCAGTCTTTTGTATTGTAAGTAATTTGGACCACTCTTTTAAAATGCGGTAGGTTAACTGTGGCATTGTCCACTGTGCCAAGCTGTGGTGATTTGCTGAGCACCAGTGTCAAAGCTGGTTATTCCTGCATCCCTGAGGTCTAGTAAATCATCTTTGATTGCATGGTTATTAATGCAGTTTATCTGGAGGGCCTATTAAAAGCAAAGGACTTGTGTTTGCAGGGGGTGAACAAAGACTCTTACTTGATCCTGGAGACTCTGCCTACTGAATACGATTCACGGGTGAAAGCCATGGAGGTGGATGAGAGGCCCACAGAGCAGTACAGTGATATCGGAGGGCTGGATAAACAAATCCAAGAGGTGATACTTAATGTATAGTTTCTGCTGTGATGGAAGACAACAGTTTGAAATTCAGCTCAAAAGCAGGCAGCCTGGATCTGTGGAGAAGAATGGGTTTATGTATTAATGTTTTTCTTTTGCTGTAGCTTGTGGAGGCCATTGTCCTGCCAATGAATCATAAGGAGAAATTTGAAAATCTGGGTATACAGCCACCCAAAGGAGTCCTTATGTACGGGCCTCCAGGAACAGGGAAGACGCTTTTAGCTCGAGCATGTGCTGCCCAGACCAAGGTAAAAGGAACCTTTGAAAGTGTATGCTGCTGTAGAATAGTACCTGACAAAGAATATGAACACCTCCAAGGAGAGAGCGGTCATAAAAACAAATGGGTGTTACAAAGGCTGAGATTTTCTTTTCTGTTTGCTTGGTTGCTTGTTTTAATTCAGGGCTTCTTGTAATACTCATAACTGACCCTATTGAGAAATGAGGCCTAGGATTCTCTTTCACTTCCCAGGCTACGTTCCTGAAGCTTGCGGGTCCACAACTTGTGCAGATGTTCATTGGTGATGGAGCTAAGCTGGTACGCGATGCTTTCGCTCTTGCGAAGGAAAAAGCTCCTTCCATCATCTTTATTGATGAACTGGATGCCATTGGCACTAAAAGGTGAGGTGTAGGCCATGTTGTAAAGCTCTTAGGAGCAGCCCCCTTTCTCTCTGTATGTGAGCAGAGCCTAGCTTAAAGCATAGCCTGCTCAGAAACAGCGTAAACACAGTTGCACATAGCAGTTGCCACAATCCTTGAACTCATGAGTGACATTCATGAGACTTGATATCTATCTGACAGTCTCCTGCTGTATAAAACTGTTTTATGATCACTGCAGCAGGCATGTGGAGATGTTCACCCTCCTTTACTACTTGGGCCTGGGCAGCATGAACCACATTCAGCTCTAAAGACTGAAGGCTCAGGTGCTGCTGACAGTTATTCTAGTTGCTGTCCTCATCATGTAAGGACTCCTTGTAGTTTCAAGGAGAAATTGGGAAGCCCTTGGCCAAGGAGTATCAACTGCAGTCATTCTGTCTTTTGATGAGATTGAAAACATAGGGACAGGTTGGTCAGGTTCGTGCTGATAGTTTTACCCTTGTTTCCTCCTCAGGTTTGATAGTGAGAAGGCTGGTGACCGTGAGGTGCAGAGGACCATGCTGGAGCTGCTTAATCAACTTGATGGTTTCCAGCCTAACACACAAGTCAAGGTTGGGATCTGGCAGGGAGTGCTGCTGAGGTCCAGGGCACTCTAGCAGGGGATGGAAAACGATGTCCGGGGAAGAAGCTTAGTGGGTCCTTAGGGAGAAAAGGCCAGTCCTCCAGGTGCCTCACACTGATGATCCTACTTCTACTTAGGTGATTGCTGCAACGAACCGGGTTGATATCTTGGACCCAGCTTTGCTCCGCTCTGGACGATTAGATCGGAAGATTGAGTTCCCAATGCCTAATGAGGAGGCCAGAGCCAGAATTATGCAGATCCATTCACGGAAAATGAATGTCAGGTATGGCCACCTGGGGTTATGTTTGTCACTCACAATGGTACCTCAGGGCTGAGAAGCAGTTGGCAGTCACTTGCTGGGAGCTCAGTGTTGGGTTAAGGAAACTCCCTACCTTGCTTTTTTTATTTGGTACATGTTCAGATTTTTTTTCCCCCTTTTCTGCTCATATCAGCCCTGATGTGAACTATGAGGAACTGGCTCGCTGCACAGATGACTTCAATGGAGCCCAGTGCAAGGCTGTGTGTGTTGAAGCGGTAAGTATTCCTCTACAGCAGCCAGCACTGATGGGAGGGAAATGCAAAAGCTAATGTGGAGTAATTACTTGGAACTGATGTGGTGCTCACATTCCCTTTCTAAATACTATCTCATTGGGCAGGGGATGATTGCTCTCCGCCGTGGAGCTACGGAGCTCACCCACGAGGACTACATGGAAGGAATCCTGGAGGTTCAAGCAAAGAAAAAAGCCAACCTGCAGTACTATGCCTGATCTCTGCCCAGTCAAGGTTGTGGCCTTGGCAGAGGACAGGACTAGACTGGACTGTATCATTTACTTTCTGTCTGGAAAAAATAAAGCATTTTTTCCCTTTAAAAACAAATCTGTGATGTATTGGGGCTGCCACCGTTGCTTGGTGTATCCGTGCTTAATTAGACACTGCTGCTTCTGGTCTGTGTTTGGCCCAGCCACCTGTGAAAGTTTGTTCTTTTTCCTGCCAAATAGTGGGAAAACAAGGTCCAATAAACAAGAACTTTGTCCTTGAAGACAGTACTTTGTATAAACTTGAAGGAGAAAGTGAAGAGGAGGGAGATGAAGTAAGCCCCCAGACTCATTTAGGGAAGACCCCTCCAGGTGTATCACGCAGGCGCGGGGGAATCCCAATGTACACATGCGTGCGCAGAAGGGACATCACTGACATAACGGGGGGAGGGACAGAAGCCTCTGGCTGGGTGGTGCTGGCCACACCTGCCCAGGTAGATGTAACCAGCTAAATTATATAAAAGGCAGACAGCACCTGTGGGAGTGCTCTCNCAATGCTGAGCTTTCAGCAGTGTTTTGCTTCAATTTCGGCATCTCTCTGAACCTTCTCTGGAACACTTGGGCATTCTACATTTGGATAAGGAAGGTTGTAAACCTCCTGTCCATGGTGCCCATTATGCTGCTTTTGGACCCTCCTGTTAGAACTGGATTAAATCCTGCTCTGCTACTTCTGGATGAGGATCAGCAGTTACACTGCAGTAAGTGTACTTTGACATTGATGAGCTGCAGCTCAGACAGCATCCCCGGTTTCTACCTGTGCAGCCAGTGAACATTTTACAGCTTTGTTAGAGTTTGAATATTTTGAACTAACACACATTTTTCAAGGGACAAGTGCACACAATTCACACATGAATGATGTTTTAACTTCGTCTTTGAACTTAACTCTGGAAGCTTTAACACCATTGCTGGTATGTATGTGAGCTCTGTGATGAATCAGTCTGGTGATTAGTCATAAAGAATTCAAGGTTCCATCCACTGAGCAAGTCTTTCAGTACTTTTAATGCCAGTTGAGAATTACAACTTCCATTTAAAAATTACACTTTTCATAAATACACTGACTTTAGCATTAAATATCTTACATGCCACTGTATTGTATTTTAAATACAATGTAAACATCTCCAAATGCTGGCCATCTCATCTTTACCTGTGCAGTTTTTGGACACTTGGGAGAGGGGCAGGGATGTGAGGGGGAAAAAAAGAATCAATGAATGAAAGAAAAATGCATCCCAAAGTACTCTGGCTGATGTTCCTGAGTTTGCCCTAGTACTTGTCCTGGTACCAAGGTCCTTAGTGTCATTTTGGAGGGGGATCTTGTTCCAGCAGAACATGCGTGTTCTTCACACACTGCTCAGGAGGCATTTGACATTAGAAAGGGTGAGTGGAGAAGTGAGCAGAAGCCACGTGTTCCTGAGGAAAGTACATTGCGGTTCCTTTGGACATTAATATTAGAGGGGGCTGTACATCTACTATTTTAGCAGTACTGTTACTTGAGCTTGGGGAGAATTATTCATCTCCTTTCACAGAACAGAAGTGCCCCCAGAAGTTGATTCAGGGGTGAAAGTTTACCCTGGAAGCTCAAACTATGACATATTTTGAGAAACATACCCTGGCCTCTAGTGGAATAGTTTTAAGCTGCATGTTGCATACATCTCCCCATTAAAAAAAGGGTATGTTAGTTAGCCAAATGAATAACCTTACCTGTGTAAGAAGCTGAGAAAAACTTTCCCCTCCTTTTCTAGAGCCAGTAAGAGTTTTCTTGGAGTCTTGCCACTCAGTTACAGCTGGCTCCTTTTCGAAACAGCTTTTAGTGAGTAAATAGGTGATACCACAGCAAAGAATAGCACAGGTTTCTGATTTAAATGAATTAATACTAAGAATGGGCTAATTCTTTGGCCTAAACCTCAGCTTAGATCAAGGTTCTTTTGGGACAGGATGGCCTGAGCCAACACTAGACACACCTGTTGCAAAAGTGTTCAAGCCAACTTCACTTAGCTCCTTGCCCTAATTTGGGTCTGAATTACACAGACCTGCAGCAATAGAGTTGGTGCGTAAACATCCCTTACAACTGGACAATAACAGGACCATGGAGGTACAGTTCAAAGAACAGCACAAAAAAAGACACACCCTTGGACTTAATCCCTTGTAAACAGAAGAAAAACAAATTGAAAGAACTGTCCCCCTTAAACCATCAATGATCAAGTTGCCCATAATTCAAACCTGGAATTACTTGCAGTGTCCGTGTCTGCGACTGGAGGCTGTAGCAGCATCCCATGGGCTGGTGTTTCAACAGCTATGGCACTGCTCTCTACGTGCCGACATGCCACCTCTTCCTGGTGTTAACCCACAGCTCTGCCCAGGCTGCACTTCCCAGAGTCTCTCCTCACTTCCTCCAGGGTCACACGGCCCCGTTTTCTTGTCTGGGTTTTTGTATGGATGCCCGGGAAGTGTTGAGTGATGGGGCTAATGTGCAGAGGAACCCAGCCAGCAGGGTGAGGCCCAGCCCTCCCCAGGCACAGAACATGGACCAGCCATAGCCATGACTGATGTCCTCTGGCAGCCCATAGACGTAGCGAGGATAGCGAGACAACTCAAAATTGATCCCAGCTACGCATGTGCAGAGTGAGATGATACAGCATGTACCTGCAAGAGAAAAGTAAGAGGGTTCTACACTGCCCTCAGACAGGTTAATTATGTGCTGGGTTTTTAACCCTAGGTATTTTCAGTCATGAATTTTCAAAATCAAGAATTAGCCTTGGGTTTTTTTCTTCAGTCCTACCAGTCACTCTTATTATAAGGCAGAGAAAAAAAAAAAGGAAAATATGTAAGACTGCAGGATACATTGCTTCACAAATAACCAATACTGCCTTAGCTCCCTCTGTTGCAATTTTGAACTCAGTCTCAGGAGAATCGAAGCATGATGAGCTATATATGACTATTTCCAATGACTAATGTCAGCAGGTTCCAGACAGTACTTGGGCAGTTTCTCCTGTGGAAGGTAAATACTGAATCCCAGGGCTGCAAGTGCAGCACTGCTTGGTTTCTACTAGGAACACCCATACTTCTGCCAGCTGTACCCTAGGCCCTTAGAGAGTGCCCAGGATTTTGTCATCTGCTACACATTCACTAAACACCTATATAGAGGAGAAAAAAACCCTAAGAAACATAATGCAAGGCACCCCAGTATGTCTAATATGCACTAGTACACTAGACTCGAGGTGATCATTTTATTCTCTCCAGCTGTACATTTATGTCTAAATACCAATGACAGCTCTTACTGCTGACAGCATGCCCATCACACTAAGTGGAAAAGCACTTGAAGGGGACCCAGTCTACCTCTTCCATTTACAATACTTTACTTGTTCACTGCTGTGCAATAAAGAAATTAAAATGTTCCCAAAGGAAACTGCAGTTAAGCAGCACATAAGATGAGACAACACCAGCCTAACTTGCAGCCTTTCTAGCATCACACCATCAGCAGGGTGGGTTTTGTGCAACCTTCCAAAAACACTCCTTCAGAAGGCTTGTTTATGGCAAGGAAAGATTTCCCCACACACCTCACCCCAAAAGCATCACCAAACCAGTGTCACACCTACTTGTTCAGGTGATAGAGATGCTGTTAACCAAGAAGTTCCTCGCTTGCAGCCATTATAGATGCTGACACTGGGCCTCTAGGGTAGCAGGTCTGGCTTTTAGGTAATTTGCCATTTTTCATACTTGAAAACTGCATATTTACTGCTTGCACTCCACCCTTGGAGCATCTCAGTACCTCACCCTTTTGGTACACTTGTTGTTGCTACTATGTCCCTTTCAAATGAAGATAAAATACTGACTATTTTTAAGCTGAGCAATCAAAGTTCAGAAGAACCTCGGGACACCCAGAAAGTCTGCTCCCAGCCAGGACAAACAGATCTAATACACCTGGAAAGCACTAAGTTCATGCCCTTATCACTGGACCAATATTTTCCCAGACTTGGCTAGGTTTGGACTTCATCATTACACTTCATCTTTGAGTATTAGAAAGGTGCTCCAAATCAAATTGTTTGTTTGTTTGTTATGATTCCCTTGGGAAAACTGAGCTGAGCTGTCTGACAAGAGCCACAGGCTCCACATTTGGAGCATGAAAGAGGACTGTGCTCACTGTGCACATGGTCCCTGGGGCTACACACCAGCTCTCTAGAGCAGAAGGCTCATACACATACATTGGGGTCTACTCAGAAACATGTAAATACCCACACAATCGCAGATTCTGCACACTGCTGGAAGTGGTAACTGCACTGTGCTGACAGTTTGCTGCACTAAATAATTTTGCTGCTTCATGTGGTTGCTGTGGGCTGACTTGACTTTTACAAACCAGCAATATCGAATATGGTGACTTGAGGAGCAGAAGCAAAAGGCTCTCACCTCCCATTAGGAAAAGCAGCCCAGCCACATACTGCATAAGCTCCTGCTGTTTGCAGCAGCCCAGCACACCAATGATCCACCCAAACAGGATGATGGAGACTGCCATGCCAATGAAGCCAGCTGTCATCCTCCGCAGATCTGAAAAAAGAGAAAGGAGAAAAGCAAGAAAGAAGACATGAAGATGGTGGCACCTAAACAGGACAACCAGGGGAGAGTCCAGACATATGTAGATTTACTGGTTCTAAAGTTTACACTTCACCCATGGATTCGTCCTCCTGTAGCTTCTTTAAGATAGTTTGCCCAACATGGGACAGAAAGGGTGTATTATGAACTCAGCACTATGCTAATAATGCAGGGACTTTTTTTCTTTTTTTGGTGTGGTGTCTTTCTTCGGGATAGAGTTTGTTGGAGTAGTGTCTGCTGAAAATAGAAATAAAAGAAGAGAGAGGGGACCCTGAAGGGAACTAAAGGACTAGCGCATGGAAGGCAACGTGAACTGAAAAGAGGAATAGTGGGAGGACCGAAGCAGACAGCAGATCAATACAGTATTATGGGAACAACTCCAGTAGCAAGCTCTAAAAAAAAGCTTGGGTACCAGTGATATGAAGAACACTTTGTCATCCATAGTAAAACTGCTCTTCTTGTCTCCTCCTAGTTCAGTCTCTAGCTGAAATAAGATTTCCTTGGCACTGATTCTCACATGACAGGGGCTAGGCTGAATTATGTGAGGCAATAGAAAAAGAAAAAAAAAAACAGAAAAGTGGGAGCAGAAAAAACTGATTAAATCATTCTCCATCACAGGCTACAGGTCAGTTGTCTGTGTGGGAAGGACTTGGGCAGAAGGCAGATTGTGGGCCAGGTGCTGGTAACAAGAGGTTGAAAGGACAAACAGAGATGTTCCCTAAAATAGTTGGTCACCAGGGGTCTGCACCAGGTCACTAGCACAGAGAAAAATGCAACAAGATCTGTACAGTGATGCATCACCTTTGCTGCTAGCCAGCTAGGAACTGTCTGTCCCCAGATCCACCTTGCAGCACACTCCTCACACACCTGTATTCCTGAGTTCACAGCTTTAAGCCCCACCAAACCTCATGTCTCCTTCCAACTACGCTGTCAGCTGCTTGCACTTCCTCACTAATTTAGGCTTAAAGCCCAGTGACAGCCAGGTGACTCAGAGCCCTCACTTGGCACCACATTAAGGCATGAAGTAATCCAAACAGTCTTGTACACTGCTTTGGGTTACTTACGGAGCGCATGCCACTCATCCTGCCGGATTGTGTTTGTGATGTTGACGGGCAAGTTGCGAGGCAGAGAGCTGGAGGTGTAGTGGTACTTCACAGCAGTGCAGCGCTGGATAACTCCTGTAAAAGAAACATCAGTGTGAAACAGCGTGAAAGCCCTGTGCCTTGCACTTGCTGTTGAGTTTGCTGGCCTAGCAGAACTCACACAGGACAAGCTTTAGTTCAATAACAGAGCAAATGCAACCAAAAAAGAGCTGTTTACTTCAAAGGCTTTGGGATTAGGAGGGGAGGGAACCTTGCTACAAAGAAACGCCAGGAAAGAGGAAGCTAGGTGCTGATCCAGGCAAGCTCCAAGAAGCAACAGCTAAAAGCAAACATTAAGGACGGTGACCAAAAACATCTCCAGAAGCTTCCTAGAGGAACTGCTAAAGGATGTCTCAGGACACAAGAAAGTGGCCAAGTACCAAGTGGACTTGCTTTGTCTCTAAGACAGAGCTGGACCACTTTGAAAATTTTGAATGAATGCTGGGAAGTGAACTACATGGGCGAATCATTTGAATTCACTCCAATAGTCATTGACTCTTTGCTTTATTTTCAATGAACAGTAGTACCCAGGTAGGTTTGTTTCCACTATAGCTTAAACAAAAGTGTACCCCTCACGTAAATGTGAACTTACAAGCATGCTCTTCTTGAAAGGAATTTTCAGTTTAGAAAATGGGAGAGAATTAACACGGATGGTAGGGTAGAAGTGAATATCCAGAAAGGTGAAAGAGCTAAACAGTACAAAAAGTTCCCCTTAAACACTGGTTACAGGGTCATTACTGCTATCTGAATGTTGGGGCAGAAGAACCGTTCAAAAACAATGAGTTGGCCAGTGAGCTAATTAAGCTGGTGAACAATCACTAGCAGAGAGCTGGAAACTCAGTGATCAGCTTTGCAAAAGACACCAGAAAACCCAGGAGAAGCAATTGGCTTTGTGCAGCTCCCGCAGCAATGAGAAACATGATTTTGTTCTCTAATGATGTTTACTGGGACTGTACTGACTTGGTTTCTGCAAGGACTTGCAAAGAGGAAACCCCCGTTTCATAAGATTAGGAGTTCCATGCAAGAGGCCCAGCCAATTCCAGCCGTCAGGCCAGGAAGGGAAAGGTGATCTGGATCTCCCCCCATTTCAAGAGCGCCCCCACCCTCAGATGTGCTTCCCACCACACCCTTCCCCTGCTGCAGTTGCCTGATGCTTCCTCAGCACCACAGAGCGCTGGCAGCGAGACACAATACATGGAGTTCTGCCCTTCACCTTCAGCCATTCTCCACCACCCTTGCGAAGCAGCGCTCCCTCTTTGCACTTATCTCAGGACAAGTCTCTAGAGCCACCTGAGCAAATGATCAGCAAGACAACCCAGTGACAGAAGATGCTGGTTCATTCAAAAAGGCTGTAGATATTAAGTTAAGAATTTAGGCCATAAACAGCACATCACAGCATCTAATTAAATTTTACCTGTAACTGCTGACTGAATTCGATTTCAATATTGCCATGATTTACATGTGTTGTAGAGAAATACATATACAGAACAAACTAATGACATCAGATTTCAGATTACAATGCACTGGACTTATTAAAATATGATCTATGCACTTACATATTCTGGTTATAAAAGTAGCATACACAAAGCAGTATTTTTTTATAAGAGCAAGGATTACTATTTTTATACCTCATTAAAGAAAAAGCAAAGACTAGAGATGTACATCCCTTATGATCAAAGCCATGGACTCGTCAGCTAAAACATCACTGAGAAAAATACTTGCTCTGTATAATTCCAAGAGTTTAACATGTAAATTTAAACGAAAATCTCTTCACCTTCCTATACAAAAGTTTTTGAATATCAATTTATTCTCCCTTTGGTTTATAAATTATACTTCTAATCCTTTCTTCCCTGTAATTCAAAGTGCTAATTTTATGTAGGTAGAAAATACAATTATACTAAAACAGCAAGTTTGCAAAACAAAGAGCTCAGGAGTTCACAAATTTTAGGGCTTTTGCTCAGCACTGACCTCTAATCCATGGGCTTGGTGATGACCTTTGGACTACACCAGCCATTTTTCCAAAAAGATTCCCATTTTCCTTAGAGCAGAGGCTGGACCCACTCTGGTGTGAACCACCATAAGCAAAACAAGAGAGGCCTCTCTACGTAGGTCTGCTAGAAAAGCTGAAATAGGCAGGCAAGAGTCAGGGGATCGGGGAAGCAGTGAGGGGGATCTCTCAGCTAAATACCTACCCACTTTCTCCCAGAAAACCATAACATGCACCCAGGCAATCTTCAGTAGCCAGATTTTTCATCTGCAGTCGCTAGTCCATGTTTCCATTTTCTGAGAGAATCTCTAGGTCTCATCTGCAGAGACACCATGCACTCAGTTATGGCCAGGTACTCCACAGGGCTGTATTTAAAGTCATGTAATACCTTGTCCTCTAAATACTCAAGAAAAAAAAAATTAAAAATCAAAATCAGGTCTGCAGTCTCAAAATTATTGTGAAGTCAAAGGTATTTCAAAGGTGCTCCAATAAGTCCTTTGACCTGACCCCTTACATACCTTAAATTCCAGTCTATAGAATAGGGACAGCATCCTGCCCTCCATTTCAGAAACCTGCTAGCAAAGTGATTTTCCTTTTTTTTTATAATACAGTCAGACAAGCACCATAAGAAAGCCTGCCCAAATTAAAATCTTTGCCTTCAGGCAAGGGCTTCAACAGAATGGAGTCACGTGGTGAACAACAAGTAAGTGAGCATTGTATTTTTTGGCACACAAGTAAATTAAGAATACAGGACAGAAGGGGGCAGGTGCTCATGTCATTAGCTTACCAAAAAGCACATGTACAAAAAAAGATTAGATAGACAGCCTGATCACAGCATTTCTAAGGGGCCTTAAAAGAACACTATGAAAATTGCACAATGTGCATTTTACACGTGCAATTTTCTTGATTAAAAGATAAACATGAACTGCATCCAACAGTGTCACACCGACACTCTAATGGCCAAAGTACATGCCCATGCCTTCTCACAGCCAACATTGTTTCTAACACCTTGACCTCAATGTGGTTTTTTTACCCTGCAGACAGGTTCCCCTCCCACAACCCTTGGAACTCACACAGCCCAAAACAGTTCATGTGAGTGTCCCTGAATGAGTCCTTTCTCCTGACAGAATACGAAGGCTGGGACATATCAGAGGATGCTGGCTGGAATAGCCAGATACCCAGACAGGTCCCTTGTTCCTAAACTGCCAGAAATCTGGAAACACGGACCCAGGCCTGCTGTGATACATTCAGTTTGTAATCCCAGGCTCAGTGCATCCTGATTTTCTCTCAGTTTAGTTTTTGTCTCCAACTTTGAAACGTGAGTTTTCTTCTCTTTATTGCCTATGTTCCAGTTGTAAGGAGGAAATGGAGGGGTTCTCGTTTTCAGTTCTGCTATGTGGCCTGGTCTTATCTTAGAGCAGTTTGACTCTCAGCTGGGAGAGGCCCTCTCCTGACCATGAGCAGCCATGGGCAGTTAACAATTCATTACCACACAGGCATTCATTATGCCCAGGCCAAAGTGGCCACTGAAGCTCCCTGGCATATTTTCTACCATTTCTGCCCAAGATTGTGAGGAGCATCACAGCTATGTCCACATCGTCACCCAAGGGCCACTAGATCAAATAAATCAACTTTCCTTCAAGATACCATGATATCTCTTACATCTGACACTTACTGACAGATCATGCTTACCAAGGACCATGACCAAACAGATTGAGTTTATTAAACACGCCACTACAGTAGATCCTCTACAGATCTCATAGTCAATCCTTTAACTCTCCCAATTTATTCTCAGTTGGAAAGAATGGGAACAGTACAGACACCAGGACTGAGCAGTTTTCTCTCAAGGGCCTCATTACTGCCACAAACTGTTGTGTTCCTCTGCTTTAGCATCCAGTGGTTCTCCTCACTTTCTCAGCTACACAATGGTACTAAGAAATCTTTTCTGCCCAGTCTATGTGAGACATACCAGTCCCATCCCAGAGACTTTTATTGCTTGAAAAGCAATAAAATACCCAATTTATCAACAGTGATGAACCTTTTCTTTTTAATTCCTTCAATTTAGTGGTGCTAAAATGCACGTTTTTCAAGTTATCCAAAACAGCCTGTTAGAATGGATCTGTCCTAATTAATCATTTTCTACTGCCACCATTTTGTAAGCAACACATTTTTACTCTAATAGGTAGAGAAAACCTCTAAACAGGATACAATAAATTCCTGCAAGACCTCACTACTTAAGAATACTCCATGCAGAAGGTAGCATCAGTTATCCAATGTGTAATCCACATAGCACAGGCTCTACAAGATGATGTATTACTCAACTTCTTGCACTCACAGAGTCCCTCCTTACACACACTCCCCCATAATTTCCCCACCAAGCGGTTCAGTTCTCTGCGAGCTATCTCTTAGTGACTGCTAATCTCCATTTCTCCCATGTGGTTTGTACATTATTTTTTTCTTTTGCCTTGTTAATTGTATTTCTGAAATGAAACAAGATATTTTTTTTACAGTTCCAAAATGGTGATTTTGCATTTTAAGAAAAATCCCACACATCATTCCCATCTTATGTTTAAACATCTCCCACTTCTCAGTTTTGAGCTACATTTTTTGACTTCTGCTTTTCCTTTTAAACATATGAAGTAAATATATTTTACTTTTTTTTAATATTTATTTTAGATATATAATTGGATGTATGTGTATGCATCATTAGCTACAATGCTCGAGTTTGAAAGTTTCCACAGAACTGCTTTGTATTAATAGCAGTAGATAAATACAGGACTAAAAATCCATCCAATTATCTAAATGGATAAGAGTATTTATGGTCTTAGTAATTTATTCAGAATTCAAGAGAGACACAGCAAGAAATCTTATTCCAGAGAGACTAAGAAAAATGGACAGTATAAAGCCAAACCAAAATTACCACAGAAGTGCGAGAAAAAAAATTTACTCCTCTGTCACTAAAAGCCTATAAAAATCTATAAATTAAGAAATACTAGGAATATAAGAAGGTACCACACATCACCAAAGAGCTAGCTGAAAACTTAATGCAAATCAAGAACGTAGGACTTTCAGAGGTGCACAGTAGTGATCTTCAGCTCACACCAGAGAAAAAACACCTGTTTTTTTCTTTTTGGAAGGCCCAGATCTAGTACCATGCTAGAGAGAACAGCTCAGACGCAGCCACACCTGAACGTCAGTTGGAAAAGGCTGCTTAATCACAGTTGTCAGAGAAAAAGACAGACACAGCAGGAACAAGGAAAGGCTGTTAGTACAGGAGGTCAGGGGAAGGGATAAGAGAGTCATATCTATTAAAAGATCTGATTCTACAAAACTATTATTAATAATTTCCTTCTATAAGATGACACATAAATCTTTACAGTAGCAACTACAGACCTAATAGGCTAAGAGTATGAGGGAAGCAAGGCTTGCAGGGAAGGGCAGGGTCTGTTTTTAGAACAGCTGAAAAAAAAAAGAAATCAAGTAGAAAGATAACCTTGCAGATTTAGAGTCCTTACAGTTTTACACATCAGACCCTGAGGAAGATAATTCACCACCCTCTAAAGCCCTCGTGCATGTAGAAAGCAGACTCAAGCCTCTCTGTCTGACTCTTGAGATGTCAGAAAAACACCTCTGAAACAGAAGTACTGAGGGCCAAACTAGTATTCCTCCCATTCCTTCCCCACATCTTAGCTAATCTCATTGGGAGCTGAAAGCATTTCGCTTGATGTGAAGCAAAACAATAGATAAATATTTTACATTACAGCCACAATTAATAGGAAGAAATTAACAAGCTGCCTTTTAGTGAAAGGAGCTCAACATGAAAATTAAAAAATGAAAACCCATAAAAAGAATCCTAGGATTAAATGGCGAAAAAAGCTAAGCACACAGCACTAGACTTTCTAGAAGTAAGAGTCACTGCTGTGCATTGGAAAGAAGGAACAAAGACAAGCTGAGATTCACAGTGACAGTCTATCCAGCCTCTGCTGTGCAGGACTGGCGTCACAGTTGGAAGCCAAGCTGAAGAACTGCTCTTGTTTTCTTAAGATAGCATTTCCATTTTGTGCCTCAATGGAAGCACTTCTCCCAATTCCTCTTCTTCCTGTGGTAATATGTACCTGCTAGAACAGTAAGTCCTGTTATCTATAATTAACCATACATAACCCATTGGCTCCATGGGTCAGCCCACTACACTATTTGTACCATCAAATGCAGGAATTTAATTCATACTTCGTGGCCTGCTTGGCTTTGTAGCATGTGCCACAGTAGTAGAAGATCCACAGCTTTCTCTTCTGTCACCCTGGGGACCCTGAGCGACATCCATCATCATGAAAGCCTGGCAATCTACTGCAGCAATGAGAACTTCCCGCTGCTAGAACAGAAACAACAGGTCCCTTTCACCTTGCTATAAAAATCACAGCACTATGAACAATACCGCACATTTCTAAGCACTCCATAAGAAGAAAGTGCCAGGAGTAGGAGGACGCCCACAGAGACCACGCTCGAGAGTCAGGCCCTGCACTGGGCCCCCGAAGGGGCTCTCCGAGGACGTGGTCCCACCCAGCACTGCAGCATTTTAAGCAGAGAGGGAGGCGCACAAAACCCCGGGATGGGGTCAGGGCCACGCTCGCCGCTCCCCGCACGCCAGGGACACCCGGAGCCACGGGGCTGGCCGGGGCTCCGTCCGCGCTCTCCCGCCGGCGCGTCCTCGCCCCAGCAGCGGCAGCCGCGGCCCCGCGCGCAGACCCGGTGCCCCGGCCCCGCGCTCAGCACCACGGACAGCG
>VYXB01000991.1:590004-606583 GCA_013397135.1 Pachyramphus minor
CACTTACCAAGGATTCTTTTCCTCCAGGAGATCAGGCACAACATTTACGAGGGCAATATACAGAAATCCTCCAGAAGTGAAAGGGAGGATCCAGGCTACTGTTTCGCCTGCACAAACACAGAAAGCTTTTATTATTACTGAGACAGAGCCATGGGAGACAACACTGAAGGAAAAGAAGATACACACGTGGGGACAACAAGCACCTCCTTTCCCCATTCTAGAGGTCCCAGGGAGCCTTACCTGCTCCTTTTGGTGACTGAGCACATATTGCAAAGCAGGCCCCTAGAATTCCCCCCAGAGCTGTGGAAAGCTGCATTTTGGCTGCACTCCAGCGGTCAAAGCCAGCCCGAAGTAAGATTGCAAAGTCTCCAACCTAAGAAAACCAAGAGTTGACAGTTAATAAATATGAATATTAAATTTTAAGTCACAAAGGCTGTTGCATCCGCAGCAAGACCAGTGCTTCAAGACTGTTTCTGCTTTTCCATGTTGTCAGTCTCCCAGAGGGAGCAGTTTTCAAAAGGACAAGAACGTGTTAACCAGACCCAGGCCTCCTCTTAGTAGGTGAAGCACCTTGTAATCCCCCTCACAATGGCAGGATCCAAAGCCCTCTCACCTCATGTGGGATTTCGTGGAGGAGAATGGCCACTGTGGTTAGGAACCCAACCTGCAACAGAGAGAAGGTGATTAGGAAACAGAGTCTTCTTGGATGAATTCCATCAGGTCCCATACACTTACAGGGATCCAGCTGTAACAGCAGATCCTACACAAGTTCAGGGTTGACTGAGGTTTATCATTATCACAGTCATGGTTCTCTAGCTCAGGGCACTGGGAACCCCATAGCCCATCATCAGTGTTGAAAACAGAAGTAAAAAAAAAGCATTAAACATCTCTTCCTTGTCTATGTCCCTGTTTCTGAGGTGACCATCCTCAGTCACATACGGGGTCAACGCTATTTCTGGCCTGGCTTTTGAGTAGATGAGCTAATCCTTCCCCCAATGCCAGTCCAAATGACTAGTGTATCCCAGGCTTGAAGAAGCTCTGCATCAGAGGATCAGGATACAGTTGGTTTGCATTTCTCAGAAATGCATTTTCTCATAAAACGCAGGCTGCATTTTCTCAGAAAATTCCATAAAATAGGAAGGAACTCCTCATATCTTTGGATGTTCTGCATGTTGCATCACACTTGAGACAAGGCCTCTCCAGCTCAGTACACAGCTGGGCACAGAAACCTTACCTTTCTGCTCACCAAGAAGCTGGCTGCTACTGCCAGGCCATGTGTGAAGTTATCAATGGTGTTGGCCAGTAGATTGAGGTATCCACTAATCTGCAAAGAGAAGGAAGAGCCCCTGATAAAGGAAGAGACATAAAAGGAAGCACATGGTTTAGACACAGGGTATGCAATCACAATCAGGTGGGAAACATCAGGACATTGCATTTCTACTGAAGATCTTAAACTATGTCAGTGCTTGAGTACAAATTAAATGTAATTTTTGGTTTTGAAGTAAACTAAGTTTTAGGATAGGCAAGTATTGTCTGAGATTAGAATAATTCCCTTGTGCAAATGACAAAGACCTCTAGATATAGAAAAAAAGAAAGGAAAAAGAAGGAAGCCAAAAATGCAAGAATATATTTAATTCTAAACTGAACCAATTTAGCTAACACTGACTATTTAAACAGGTAACTGGCTTCAAATATGGCCTGATCTTGTTTTCAAGCCATGTACTTTAATATCTAACTGTTAAATGTCTCCTCCTGAAAAGCTGGCAAGAACAATGCAACAAAACAAATGCTGCTGAAACTGCTTTTTATAACGAAATAAATCTTCAAACACTGTACCAAAAAAGCTTGTGCTTGTGGGTTTGCTTTCCCTTGACAAAGAATAACAAGAGTGATGACAGTCACCAAAATGCCACCTACTAGAAGGCTGGATAGCATATATATGTATTTGCATATAAACACATTTCTTAAAATTATAAGCATAAAGCAGCTTCCTTTCTCACAAGTCCATCTTCATGTTAGACTTCCCCATCATTCTAACTACAGTCACCTCAAGACAAACTGTAAGTATTTGATCTAAACCGATTTGTGAGGGTACCACCCCAGCTCTTTAGCTCACATGTTTTTGGGGTTTTTTCCATCATATTTGACTTAAACTACTGTGTGTGGGTCCTGAGATACCATAGTTCACTTATGGCACTGCAGCTTAAATTATTATCAAACCAGGTGCTAGCCAATATACGACGGCAAGAACTCCAAATATAGGGGAGTATCCAGTGAGTGGAGATAGTCTAGAAACCATGAGGCATTAACCTCTTACTTCACCATAGCATCAGATGCCAAAGTTCAGCTGGAAAAGCACAAGTGTGGATGGATTTAATTAGCTCTTTTTGGTCTTCCCTGTTTCTATCAACTCTGCTTGGTGCATCTCTTCTTCCGGTCATCTATATACCATGACTCAGGTGGGACTTTCTGCTCAATCTCTTTCTCCAAAGCACCAACTTTCTGTGGGGCACTTTTACTTCACAATCTTGGCCCTTTATAGGCTCTAAATTTTTAAAAATGCATTGATGATTAAATACAACAGTAAGGGATTAAGCAAAGCCTAGCTAAACTCACTTTTAAGTAAAAGTCTAAGTAGCATCTCCACAATGGAAGAAAGAGAAGTCCCCATATGCTTTTGTAAGAAAGGAAACAAAATAGATGCATGAAGGCAGACCCAAGAACACAGCAATTTTACTTCTCATTCTTCGTATTCTCAGTCCTAGACAGTCAAATATGACTAGCTAAAATTCTCCTTTTCATGTTGCTTTTTTATGTGACTGTGTTTTCCCCACAGGATAATAATAATTATTCACAGAAGTTTTACACAAAAATGCTTTCCCATACCACCATAGAGGGAAAAAATAGACTTCATGATTAAAACATTACGACTTTTTCTTGTCAGTGGCTTGGGCAAAAGCTGTCACTGAAAGAAGCAAAGCCTTGGAGTGCTCAGAAATAAATTGGGCTGATTTGACAGTTATGAGGCTCTGACATTTACATTCTGTGAATCCCTAATAGGATGTTCTCGTTGCTCATAAAGAGCATAGCCAGATGAAGTGTTTATGTTCATGCTTCAGAATTAATGTCACCATGTAATAAAACACACTTCCTCAAATCAACAAGGACCCCATGTGCCACAGGGAAAAAGAAAGAATAAGCAAACCCTACAATGTTTTTACTTGTTGAGGATATAAAGGCTGCAATGCAGGACAGAACTGATCTCTGTTTGTGTGCAAAGTAAACCTCCCACCTGCAGTTTTCAAGCTAGGACAAATTATAGCATCAGCTAAAAAGCAGAAGTTCTAATATATATGTGAACAATGGTCAACTGTTTACAGCTTACTAATCATTAAGCCCTGAAGGGTGACTTTGTTTGTTTAAATAGTATCTTTCCCTTTTTGTTTGCTGAAAAAATGGGGGGTTTTGAGTGAAGAGTAGAACCAAAGAAGTCTGTCTTGCTGTTCACTTCCAGCATCACTGTTTGCCTGCACACCCCTTCCCACCCCGCACTGCATGACAGCCACCTCCCCACCAGGTAAAGGCAGTGAGACTTACCTGCTGAGCTGCCAACCAGGTGGACCTGTCGAGCAGCACACAGTGTTTTATAATAGGGCATTAGTTTGCATTCCTCCTCTACTGCCACACTGATTTTTATGGGACTTGCAGATATTGGATCACCTTCAAGACTTCTATCCTCTCTTGAACTCAAGAAAAATTAATTATGGGTTCAAAAGTTATTGAAAATGAAGGGCAGAACAGATGGACAGACAGATGGAATGACTGCTTATGTTGTTGCCTAAGGAAACAGGCTAACAACGCAGGAGTATCTTGGTAGTTTTGGTAATTTCCACCATACCAGGAAGACTATTATTCAGATTACATGCTCAGAATGTAGAAAGTAAAAACTACATGCATTAAGTCATCAGTTTCTATTTCATGCATATTGACAACAGCCTGTAAGAGCGAACAGATGTGTTAGGATTTTAAAGCTAGAAGGACTCTCCATGGTTGTCTAAATCTTCTACATAACACAACTGAAAGAATCTCATCAATTTCTGCACGAAGTCCACTGTTTGTCAAGCTATAATGTACTTTATAGAGAGCATCTTAAATCAGAGCTTAAAGCCCACAAGTGACAAAGAATCTGATACTTCTAAGGTAAGTTGGTCCACTGGCAGGTTACAGAGCTGTCCCTAACTTCTAGTCTGTTATTGTTTGCTATAGCCTTAACTATGCAAATTTAATCATGTCTCTTACATGGGTATCTGTATGCTTTAAGTCATCCTTGATCTCTCATGACTACAGAGCTAAACTAAAGAAAACCACTTATCATGTACTGCAAACTTAAAATATTTATTTCATCTCTTTCCTGACCCCTTTATAAATTATCAGTGGCATTTTGGATATTTGGAATAACACCACTGGAAAAAGTCAGATAGCTGTTTCATTACTGCTGTACAGAAATAGGGACTCTCCCCTCTTCTCTTCCATGCTATTTCCAACTCACCCATCCTCCTGGCTGTAGCATCATAAGGGAAGAATGTGTTCAAACAATTTCCTACTGTAATTCTCATATCTTTTTCCATTGCATTGACTTTTTAGAAACTATCCCTGTCTTGTACATATGATCTGCATTCTTTCTCTAATCTATTCCTTAATATTTGCACATATCAAAACCTGTTAAAAATGCAGCACTTTTGGTGAAGTTACTCAGTTTAGCTGCTATCACTGACTTCATGCAGTCACAATGTGCCATTTATGTAATGTAGTAGTACCTGCAAATGTGAAGACATACTGTTTTTATAAATAATCACTTAGAAAAATCATATCCCACCAGTGAACAGATTTGAGGGGGGCTGCCTTAATCCAGTCCCTATTGATAATATAACTGATTTTTAATACAACTAATATTAGCAAAGTTGATTTCATGCAGTACTAGTTTTATTAGAATGTGGGAGAAAGTTATGTTTTATATATGTTTGTCAGTACCTTTATCAAACAGTTTTATCACCAAATAAAAGGCAGGAGAAAATGTCTGGTTGATAAGAATTTATCTTCCATAAGATCATACTAATTAGCATTAATTAGATTATTATTTTTTATATTATGACCATGTCTTGAGCAATCGTATTCTCTACTGGTGTTTCATTTCTACATAAAATCAGTGGTAGACTAACCATCCTCTAAATCTGTAGTTCCTTATATAAACCTTTCTAAAATAAGGGCACAATGTTTCTTAACCCAGTAATATTGATTTCTTCACTACTATCACCTCTAGAAACATCAGTGTGGCACCTTGCAGTTTGTGCAGTGTTCTGTAAAAATTACAAGAATGTGACAGATATCAAAAATACTCAGTGACCTCAGCATAACTTTCATGTTGTGTAGGAAGAGCTATAAAGTTTACAGCAAAACAGATTTAAAATAGAAAGACTAAAGAGCCTCTGACTGACCACACATCCAGGTTTGGGCCAGTTCATGCAACCACACTATCTGTTCATAGTTACTCTCATACGATCTTCCACATTTGTATGGGCTTGCAAACTCAAATTGTAGGTCCTCCTTCACCAAAGTAGTTGTTTACTCTCTCACTTGTAATGTGCACCCAGACAAGGGTTTCCACAATACAAAGATAGTAACATTAAACTGAAAGCAAAGCCAATGTAAAGGTTATCCACTTCCCAGTGGTGCAGTACTCCTTTTCCTCCTCCACCTCCAATCCTATGAGCTTGCTGATCTCCCTTATCCCAGCTCTGCAGGCTGCCTGTCTACATGCCAAGCTGATTCAAGAAGTTAAGATAGGAAAGAAATAGACCCGGGGGTGGGAGGTTGGTGTGTGGGTGCAGAAAAAAGCCTGTTTAGCTCCCTGAATAGACTCACTGTGGGGTCAGATGAGACCAGTGCAAATAAAGTGATGGGAAAAAAAATTTTGGAGACAGAAGTGGACAAGAAGTCCTTTTTGGCAGCAGATAAACTGATAATCTGAGAAACTAAACTTCTAAGTTCTATACTCGATAGCTTCAACACACTTCCAAAAGATGTCAAAACACTTCCAAAAGGTGCCTTAAATGGAAGAGTGCAGCTCACAATTGGTACAATGCAGGCACTAGAGAACAGAGAAATCATAGCACAAAAAAATTAAGCAAATAAAGATATATTGACTAGAAAATATAAAGAAACAAAATGTGGAATTCTGTATTTTGATATCAGAATTCAGCCAAAACACACATCATCAGACTTATGCCTTCATAATATTGACTTTGCCTCTTCTGCATAAGCTACAGTGTAGATTTTCTCCAAGTCTGCTGTTTCCTCCCTGCTGTGACCAGGACAGAAACTTTGATAGAGCAAAATTAAGCACAACTCAAACATTGAGTTTTCCACTCAGGCACAGTTCTTTCCAGAGACAATTCCTGACAAAGTTGTGAAGGTGAGTTTATGGGTCTCTTACCTTGATTCTGTTGTTTCTTGTACAAGGTTGCAGAGCGGAGCCATTACACTGAGCTTGTGCTTTTTGGGATTGGCCTGTCACCTTTTGCAGGGAACAGCCCCTTCCATTGGAAATCTTTCCAGCTGGTGCTTTGAAATCACGGTCCTAAAGTAGGGGAAAAAAACTTGTCACTGACTTTTTGTCAGTGATGAATGAGCACGAATCAGGATCAGAAATCCAGCCTTCACCCTTAATCCCTTTGTCCTTACAATGTAAATCAGCAGCTCTGGCACCCCAGTTTGAATAACAACTGCCAGAAATGAGACAGATTCAGAGAGCACTGTGACATCTGCACTGTAAGACAACAAGAGCAAAGACCTCCCAGTCCTCAAGACTAGTAGAAAGAGAGAGGAATTGGAGTCACACCCCCTTGGCATGAGCCAGGTTCCACTAGAAGGACAAGGGACTGAGCCTGCCAATCCTGCTTGCAGCTGCTGCCCACAGAAATATAACTCAACTGGACAGGAAATGGGGGGAAAAGAGTCTTGCTCTCCCCAGTCCATCACAATAACTAAGCCTACAGAATTATTCTACAGCTGGGATCACTATCTTTCAAACAACAAGATATTAATCTAAGACTTCCGCCTCTCTCTAAATGAGAAGATGAAGTTCCTTTCAGGCTTTGAAGTCTAAAGGATGAGTCAAAGTTAACACCTAATTCCTCCTATGTAGTGCCTGAGCTGCAGTTTCACCTCTCAAAAGTCATGGTACAGCAAGGACTGAACAGTCTGTAGGAGCTGCAACTAGGAGTTGTCCAGATGTCTGAAGAGTAGCTCCTCTTCTCTATCTTGGAATCTGGTACCTCTGTCTATATTGCCCCTTTGCAGCTGGGTGACTCCTCTGAACTTAGTATTACCTGGACATCCATAAATCCCTTCTACCACACAAAGTTACCCAAACATCTGGTCCAGGCCATAACCAAGAAGAAACACCTTCAAGAAGGCTGGTCTTTGTCCTGACTGAGGACCCAGAAAGGGAATGAGTCATGATGGAGTCAGTGGAACATGCATCAGCAAGCTGTCATCCCTCAAAGGTAACTTGAGCAAAAGTCTCATTTGCAGAGTGCTCCGGCTCCCAGTCCCCATAAAAGAGCAGCTCTCTTTTACACATACCACATAAAGAACAAAACCAACCCAGAAATGAGAAATCTCAATCAAAACCACAAAAGAAAAGCCTGGAGATGAAACCTTCTTCTAAGAGACCAGTGTCAAAGAAGTGACAAAAAGCTCCCAAAGAGCAATGACAAGGTACTCACAGCTCCAGGATCATTTGCTGAGCCTGTCAGATAAGGCAGATGAGGTGTTTAGTACAGAGCTTCAAATATAAGAGCATTCCCTCCCTTCAGGCTGCTAACTTACCACACCAGGGTAGTCCTTCTCTTCTTTCTCTAGGAAGATCTTCTCTAGCACCAGGAAGGTCAGGAAACCAGTGATCACCCAGAGACCCAGAAGCTTCTGCTGCTGAAAGCTCTGCTCTTCTCCTGAAGTACAAGAGAGAAATCTTCATGTCTCTATTAAGTACACAGTTTTTCACAAGTGTGAACCCACCACGCCCCAGAGAGTGTAACCAGCAGTTCCAAGTCAAATGACAAGAAATGACAATGGAGAGAGGCCCTCCAAGATAAGAAGAGCAAACACATCTCAATGCAGATTAGTTTAACTTGCTCATTCTTGATCTAACAGATATCCTCATCTCAGGTCACTCAGATGGAGAGCTACCACCCCTTTTTCTTCAATAGCACAACCCAGAATATTTCCTGACAATGTTGTGAATTTCTCTGAGGTCCAGAGGCAAGTGAAGATTACATTAACAAAAATCCAGCAGCTATATCTACTGAGCAGCAAGCTCTGACATGAAATCTGTAGTGGAGCTACAGACTCACCTTCCCCTTTCTGCCACACCTAGGTAAGTTATTAAGCCCAAAGCTATAAATTTTCTTTTCAATTAGAGCCAAGCTTGTGAGATAATAATCCATTCAGTCTGGCTGCAGAAATGGAGATTGCATTGCAATGGAAGAACAGAATGACTCTGTAACAAGGCTTACATGGGTCAAGGAAACCTTTATGCTTCAGGACAGTCTGGCAGAAGCAAACAAACTAGAGTAGGAAGACAGAGAAATTTGGGAACCACTGTAGAAAGGGGTAAAAGAAGGACAGCTGGTTCTGCATACAGTGCTAGAGCTGTGAGAAAGAAGACTAAAGGCCAGCAGATTTGAAATCCTAGGACATAGGTGCAAGAAAGTCTGGGAAACCCAGGGCATCTTCTTTCCCTTCTCACATTTTCAGTAGGGAAATGATTTCTTGGTTTCTCAACAGGTGGGATGCAGCAACACTTGCCTTCTATGATATCGGTTTTCTGAAGCAGAGAGACACAACCATGATAGGTTTCAACAACCCTGGCTGTCTGAGGGATGAAGGAGTTACACTGATACCACAAATTCTATACCAGCTCAGACAGTGCTTCATTTGCTGGTGAACACAGGTTTCTGTGACCTGTATTTCCTCTCCCTTCCCCCCACCGCCTCATCCTCCATTCTTAATTATGGCTCTATGGACAGTTTTGCATGATTCCTCCTTGAGCAAAGATTGCAAGGGCAACGCATATGAGCTCCCATAAATCAAAGTACCCAACAGAGGGGCCCCAGTTAGTATCAAGAAAAAGGCTCTAGGATTAACATTATTATAGGGACAGATTTATAAAAAAGATGCACCTGATCCCCAGCTGAGATGGTGCACAAGTTCATATACCAGACCACATACACATTCATAACCTCTCATCTGGTTAAAGAAGCATTCCCTTTCCTTACAGAAAGGACAAAGAAAAATCAAGAGAGATTTACAGGAATCCAAGGAAAGATAGGAGAATTAAATAGACAAGAAAACCATTGCAAGTTACTAAACATAAAGAAACTGGCCAACAGAAGAAGCCTCTAATCTCAAAGTCTCTGGAGGACTGCAGACTACAGACACAAAGCATTACATGTGTGTTTATTGTAAAAAGATCCTTCCCTAGGCATGTGCTTTTATATGTTGTTTGAAAGAGAATACCAGCTTAGACCAGTTTTGGGTTTGACCCAGACTGGCTGGTCTTGTGCTTTCAAGATGGCACAGACTCAAAAAAATGCAGCAGTAGGCATAGCATGGGCTGCTTCCAGGTACATAAGGCTTTCATACCTTTTGTTGCAGTGCATGTGTAGGCCCAGGCTTCAGGAAGCAGGTGCAGAAACACATTCCCCAGTAGTCCACCAATTGCAAAACTCAACAACTGCTTCATACGGTGTGATCCAGCTACAGAAAAAGAAAAAAAAAAAAAAAAGAAAAAACCAAACAGACAAACAAACAAAAAACCCCCACACTAATCACAACTCATCCAGGAGACAAAACATCTCCAGCTGAGATTTTGCACAGAGAAACTTAAATTGGAAGCATCCACAAAGCAAGTTTTCAAAGGAGAGAGCACAAAACAAATGGAGTGCAAGAAAAAGCTCTTATACCACTTGCCTGGGACAGCAGTGTGTGCGAGGTACCTGGACCAACCAGGGCGAAAAACAATACTCTCTGTAAAAGCTCCGTCCAGGGCTTACATTTGTCCAGGGACTCCCTATCAGATTCTCAGGTATGGACTAAAGCACCAAAAACAGACTTTCTATTTTAGAGAACAGTATTTCTGTGACAAAGTCCTGTTTAGTACTGTGCTTTTCAGTCACATCCCAGGACTTTAGGCTTCAGAAAGGCCAATGCAGGTAGTGGGTTTACCTTCTGACTGCAGAGCAGCTCCCATCTCAAATGGGATCACCAGCAAGGGGAAGACCCCACTCAGCCCCACCATGAATGAACCAATGAGGGAACAGATCCAAGCATCCAGACGCTCACTGCTGAAAAGGGTCCCCCAGGACTCTGCCTCCTTCTCACACAGCGAACCAGAACTAGCAGCAACATGACTCTTCGGGAGCTGTTGAGCTCCACAGGCCACAATCAGAAACAAGGAGAGCGTCCCATTAAGCAGAAGTTTTTGTTTTGTCATTGCTAAGTGGTCTCAGCCAGGCTGGCCAATCTCTGAAAAGATAAGGGAGAGAAGTTCTCAGAGTGTGCTCATCTCTCCCTCCCATCATCCCAGAAGAAATGCCTTGGGCACGCCATCCCCCCCTTTCAGTGTCTTAGCACAAGTATGTATACCCATATACATCTGGACATCTGAAACTCTTCCTGATTTCAACACAGCACTAAAGGACAGAGAGGCTGTTCATCATTGGTGTAAGAAACTGCACATCTTGTGAAAGCATCTGCCTTCAGGTGGGCTGGACAAGGTCTCCAAGTACCCTCATCCTTGCCCTTCAGTGTCCCAAGGCTTCAGAAAAAGGTATTGACCAGCGATGCTACCCAGGTAATCTTCTTTTTGCCATGCAACAGCATCCATGTAGCAAATTAGGATGCAAGACAGGCAACATAACAGAAGTCTGTAAACTCATGAGTGGTGTAGAGATGGTGAACAGGGATAGACTATTCACCATCTTGTCAGACATAAGTACTGACAGCCACCACATGAAGTCAATGAGGGTCAACTTCACAACAAACAAATATGACCCTTCATCAGCAAATAACTTGTATGGTGGTACCTCTCCAAAAACGATCAAAAATTTTACATGGGTTCATCAAAAGATAGGGTAAATACTAGAAAGACAAATCCAGTGATTGTTAATGGTTAAACAGCTCACATTAGACTCAAGAAATTCCCTTGTGTGAAAGGAGCTGGAGACTGGAAGGATACTTTAAAAATACCATATATATTTGTCCTGTTTTTATCCTTTCCAAGAAGGATATTGGGTTAGATGGTCTCTTAGTCAAATTCAACACAACTGTTACTAAGAACTCTGCAGTCACAAGAAAACTGGAGAGATAAGAGCATGTTAGAAGAGGAAAATAAAGATAATTACACTTTCATTGGCAAACAGGGAAGGAAAGCAAATGAGGTAAAGGCTGAAGTACAAATGTTCCTTCAGTCTCCAGAAGAAAAAGTGAAATGTGACAAGTAAAATTAATTTGGAAATGGGAGAAAATAGCACGGTAGAAAAAAATAGCTTAACAAATGTTCACAAAACAGCTCTTGATTGAGAATTCACCTGAAAGCATGTAAAAAAACAGTCAAATTAATCTCTGAAGCATTAGGACCATCTTTGAAAATTTACAGGAATATAGGAAGGCCACAAGAAGGCTGGAGAAGCATCATGCCTCACCTACCTTTTTAAAAGGGAAAAAAAAAAGGTGGGAGAAGACTTAAGAAGTTACAGACCAGTAACTTCAATCCTCTGAAGGATTCTTGATCAAATTAAATGATCAGTTTGTAGTTACCTATAAGATAAGAAAGTGATAAAGATACCAAAGCATTAAGTAACAGCCAGACAGAAAGGGACCTGAAATTATCAAGACAAAATTCAGGGTGTTGGAGCCAATCTAAGGGCTCACTGCAGATGAAAAGGTGATGTTGCCCCTTTTCCCCACCCCTTCATGAAGCATCACCTCCCCATGCTCACACCAGACTCCGTGAATGAGCAGCATCAGACCAAACTAGCAGGGAAAACTGTTTTTTTAAAGACTCGGCCCTTTGCCAGTTTCAGTCCCTGGATGAAAACACTGCAGGAAGGCACAGCTGCAGTGAGCAACCAAAAAGAAAATTAAGGGACAGGGTCCCATTGCTCCTGGGAAGGAGAACATCAGTCTCCAAGCACAGTGACCATGGACATCAGGAGTGGGGGTGCAAGAAGGAATCAATGAAGACGTGGTTTCGCGAGAGGACATGGTTGTGCAAGAACCACCAAAACTTTTTGTGTAACCTCTCAGGTTTTTTTAACAAAAAATAAAATCCCTCAACATAGCAAGTTCAAACCAGCCCCGGATTTTATGGTGTCTTATTGCAGTGTTTTGATCTGGCGGCTAAGGGCAGGGCAGGGCAGGGGCAGGCATGAGGCAGGTGTGGAATCAAATAGAAGTGACACTACAGTAAGTCCAACGTGCCACAAAGAAAAAGTATACATTGATTGAGAAATTAATTCTAAGCCCGTGGGTTTATGCTGCTACAAAGTAGGTAAATGTCATCCTGGGACAAATAGTAGTGACACTGTAGGTCTCACACAGGTGAGACATTAGCCAACAGAACACACCCAGCCCCACATATTCTTCTTCATAAAATATATGCAAAAATCTGAGACACTGCAGTGGAAAGAAAAAAAAATTAGAGTGTAGAGAGCATGACTTGGAAAAAACAACTGAAGGACCTGGGTGTGTTTAGTCATAGAAAGATAACACTGACAAGAACAGCCTGCATACATTAAAAGTCACAAGAAAGTGCTGAGCTCTTCTTCCATATCAGTTCAAACAAGACTCAGGCTGAATATGAAAAAACAAATCTACATAGTACCAAAGTGGTGATATACTGAAACAGGTTGTCTATGATGCAGAATATCTAGCACTGGTTGGGGGTTTTTTGTTTGTTTGTTTTTATTTTATTTTGATTAAAAGAAACACCTGATGCAGATGCTGTTTTATTGCAAAGATTAGATCCCTTCTCTGAACTCCCTTCAGCCCTACACCTGTGATTTTGTGTAAACTGAAGAGATCCTTGCTCTCTGGCAGGGCACTACGAAAAGGGGCAGATTTTCAGCTATAAATCACTATTGGCACAACCACTTCAGAACAACAGGAATGGGGGGTCGGCAGCAAGGGACATTTTCACCTTTTATAGCAACTCAACTCAGACACTGAAGTGAACAGGAACTAAGCTGATGCTGGGAGAGCTAAAAAAACTGCAAGGACAGTCTGACGGGCCAGAGATGCTGCCCTCTGCCCAGCTCCACCACACTATACACCTGGGAGGCTGCCAGGCCCTCTAGCTCCCCTCATTGGGATTTAGGCTCCCCCCTACACCTGTGCAAACAAACACACAAAACTATGGTAAAACTATGCCACAGAATCCCCTGAGTTTTTCCTTGAAAACAAAACAAACCCACAAAAAGAGAGAAAGTTCTTAAACTGTTTGCTGTCCCCTAACTGAACAGAGTTTCTTCTGTCCAAAGTACCAATACAGGTTAAAGCCATCAGCCACAGAGGCATCTGTGCAGGTAGGTGATGGGATTCTTCAGGCAGGTTGGGCCAGCCAGTCTTCTCTCTGCTTACTAGCTGCTGCATAAAAACCTGCAGTTTACAGAATTTCTTCCTTTAAAATAGACAGGCACCCCTTCCAACCTGGGAGCTGCCCTGGCAGACCTCTTCCTGTCCTTTATGACAGGATTAGACCTGGAAAATGACTGAAAACTTTGTGAGGAATACAGCAAAAATAAATCAGGATTCATACAACCATATATATCCCTATGAAGAGGCAACAAACACACAAAAAACCCCTGACTGCTCTGTGCAGCTTGGCAATGATGGGAAGCAGCACCAGTCTCTTCTGCAACATCGTTGTCACAGCTTTTGAAAACCAATCTTGAAAAGCAATCACTGCAATTGATCCAACAGGTTGATTTCTTGCACCTCATCCTCCACACTCATATGTGCCCCAAAGGACACCTGAAAGGATCTTGGACTAAGTGGTCAAAATCCCAGAGAGAGGCAGTAGCACACAGGACAAAGAGCATGTCCAGGACTCTGAAAAATGTCTGCATACTTGGCTTCATGCCCCTCTTTCAGCAGCAAAAGGGATTAGGTTCCTCCAAAAAGGTATGGTGGTGGACAATAAATGGTCATAAAAGGCTACAAAACTGATTCCTCTAACTCACATTTGTGTCGGTCAACTTTCTGTGGCCCACAGGTCGGCCTCCTGTTACTCACTGAGGGAAAACCAGCACATTTCTTTACACCCGTGCTGCCTGACCACCAATACCTCCTGACTCAAGAACAACTCCATATCTCATTCAATAAATTCCTGATGTTTATACAACATCTACAAGAAACTCAGTGCATCACCCAAGACACACCTAAACTGATCTTTGTGCCCAGCTAATTATTTAGAGTATAATGCTTCTTCCTAACACATCATAATCACTTGCTAAAAAAAAAAAAGGCACTTTTTATCTCTGTAGCTCCTTTGCTTCTCTGTCTCATTAGTAAAGTCTGTAAATTTAAACTGGTTGCTCCTAAGACAAATATTTAAGGGGATAAAGAGGCACAGTGAAGATGTAGTCCTAGGAGAAAAAACGCTCACAAGGATGAAAATAATACATTGCCACTACAGTTGCAGAAAGTACCCACTCTTAATTTTAAAACAACAGCATTTGTTTCTGGAACTCAGCTAGAGAACATCTGAGAACATCTTGAGAAATTTCTAGAGAAAACACCTGCAGGTTTTCTCAGAGACATCTGTGGCCACTATAAGGCAGAGGCATAACCACATTCAGAGAGATGTTTATCAAGAAGGGTGTATCACATATTTAAGAATGTGCATGGGAGAGAAATAGGCAGCACGTTGTTTATTTATCAGCTTTGACAATTGCTCCATTTGGGCTCACAGCTCCCAGCCATGCGGGATCACAACCTGGTCACCGTTACCACTGGCAGCACTCTCTGGAGCATGTGTCTGAGCATTCAGGAGTGGGCACCTCTCAGCTCCTTCTGAAATGGTCTCAGGACTGGAATAACCATGAGGTTTTCCCAATTCAGGAAGAACAAACAAATGAGAGTTTATAATTTGCACACTCCTGAGCAGGGGCAGAGGGCAGTTGCACACCAAGCCAGGAGACCTATTCCTGCAGCAACCCATCTACTACTCTCGTAGACAGTCTGCCTTCTCAGACCACACAGCTTCATCTCTGCCTCAGTGCAATTGCTCATTGACACACATTTTAGATGTTATTGAGGGGGAAGAAATGAGAAAGAAAAGGCCTTTTTTACAAGCATTTTCTCTGGAAGCTGGTTGCCTGGCCTTACAGTTGCAACAGAGTACTTGCATGGAATGGAAAAAAAAGTTAATTTTCCAGGGAGGAAGCATAATTTTCAGCCAAAAAAATCTCCATGAGCCACCTCCCTCCACTGGCCCAGTGGAGAGCTTTGAATACCTCCTGGAGGCCCTTACCTCAGCAGAGGCACCAAAGGTCTCCAGTACTCCCTGAGCACTCCTTTCTCTCAGAGTCACTGCCCATCTTTAGGGAATGCACTGCTCTGGTGGGACCCTTCCCCTTTGCCCCATTCCTGTCATAATAAACCTCTTTGCACAGAGACTCGCATTTCTGCAAATGACAGCGTTTCGCAGCTAAATGCAGGGGATGCACAGGATTACGAACAATAGGTGTATTGCAGATGGGAACACATTACAGACGCCGGGCAAATCTAAGAGCTGGCAAGGAAGGCACTTCAAATCGAGTGAACACTACCGGAGTTTCGGAGACAGTGACTCCTTACCCGTCCTGCATCCTTTCATCCCCAGGATGAAAAGAGGAAAGTTTCCGGACCAGACAATGGCGTTCCCGCCCCTCAGGGGTAGGTGGAATCTCTCCCATCCCAGCCCACTCTCCGTGGCAGCCCAAGGCAGAGGCCAGCCACATCTCCCCCCTTCCGCCCCGTCACCCGGTGCCGCAGCCCTCGCCCGGGCCAGGCTCCGGCACCGCTCTCGCCCGCGGGCGACTAATGCAGCGGGCCCGTTCACATCGCGGCGGATGGGATAGACAGCGCGGGTTTTCCATTCGAGGAACGCTGAGCGATGCAAAATGAGACATACTTGCCACGGGGGCAATTAGTAATTAACTAATGTGCACCTCACTAGAGCAGCACATTAGTTGCCCTCCGCCGGGCTCCTTGTGTCACCCGGCCCTCCCAGCTCCGCGGGGCACCTCCTGCCCGAGACCCTCTCGCGGCATCGTCTGCCGGAGGAAAGACTTCCAAAACTTTCTCGGCTGCCTCCGGCCCCGGACACGCCCGCAAAGGCGGGCTGGACCGGGGAGACGCCGGCCCCGGGAGCCCGTGGGTAGCTGGGGCCCTGGGGTGGGTGGCGCGCAGCCCACGGTCCCGCCGGGCCGGGACACGGCTGCCGGAACCAGCGGCCCGGCCAGGCGCTCCCCGC